>JACEGR010001449.1:0-167894 GCA_014170235.1 Listronotus bonariensis
TCAAGCCATCATAATATATGAGAGATTTAATACGTGGTACAAAGAGTATTAATAAATACATTTTCTACAATCATATTAATTTTAAAATATTTATTTATTCCAAATTTTACTTAAAAAAACATTTTAATTGACTGCTAACACAAGCACATTCTGTATGACATCATTTGGAACAGTTTTAATTTCAAATATAATAAATTAAAATAAATGCAGGCTACTTCTTCCTCTTCATCTTTTGTCCCCTCTTTAGTGTCATATCAATTTCTTTCCTTTAGCAAATATTTTGCTAGTTCTAAATTTTTATCACATGTAGCAAGCCTCCCTAAATGTTGTGTATCGACTCTTTCATAATGTCTAATTTAACAACAACCTCTATAACAAACATAACCTTTAAATAAAAGGTAAAAAAAAATTACTATAGGACTCAGTTTAAAATGTAGTTTATGGCAAAATAAGAAGTTTTTACCAAGGAAAAAAAATGTAATAGTAAATTTCTTATATAAACTAAGTATGTACATACTTACATTTTTTAGCTTTAAAATACACTTTTATTTACTGAACAAATTCGGCTTAAATGACGCATGTGGGAATTTTTTTACGGGCTAGAATTTATTAAGTTAACAATTTACTAGAAGATTTACCGATTTGCTGGTTACTAGGCCCAAAATACAAAACCGTATCAAGCCTCCTTGTGCATCAACCCCCCGTAGTCTTCCCCAGTGAACATACGACTAAAATATTTACACAATTACACAAGCTCCCGTATATTAATAATTTTTACGATTTTGCCTAACATAAAAGAAAAATATACAGTATGTCCACGGATCAACTTTACAATGGCGTCCCATCCGTCGATGGACCAAAAATTTAAATGTTTAAGAAAGTCGTGAATGACAACTGGTTTCGTTTCTTTAAAACAAAAAAAAAACAAGAATTACGGTAAGAAATTTGTTTTGTTTGGTAGAGGGGCTCCAATTGTTAATAATATAGCCAGCCAAATAACAAATAAAAAGAATATTTTTTTGAACATATATTTTAATTTATGTTTTACACCTTTTTGACATAATTTAATTAGTTTTACATTTTGGTATTTAAATATGTTTAACAAACTGTAACATGAATATATGTATCTAACTCAGTTTCGACCAAGGCTTTAAATTTAAAATAAAACAGACCAACAATTGTTTATTAAAATCCCTAAAAATATGCAAATATGCAACTTACTAAAAGAAAAACATTTTAAAAACATTTAAAATTGGTTAAGGCCATGAACAATTAATTAAGCTTTAAATTAAACTAAGTAAGAAAACAGAAAAGCATTACTATTTATAGGTTATCAAAGATTTTACTATTATTGCCTATACCCATGCTATATCTTTTTGAAACCAAATTCTTTTACCTTTTGGAAACAACGCTTATACGTTACAATCAGAAATTAATATTGTTATGTAGAGTGAGTGTCATTATCATATGGAGGTTAAAATATTTACTGAAAATGCTATCACAAGAAAGAAAAGGAAATTTATAACAATTCTGGTTTACATGTTTCTTGGCCAACTAGAAAACCACACAAATTTAAAAATTAATATGTCCAAGATTACGTTATTTTTTTTTATTTAAAGTATATCTTGCGATTCATCTTTAAAAAGCTTAAAAAGGGCCTTTTAAAAATATCATAGCTACCTATGGTTTACATTTAATAAAATGCAAGTTTATGCCGTATCTCATAAACGAACTACTACATTAAATTTTGGATTACACCTTTCTTTTAAAACTATAATTATCTACAAGTTTTCTTGTTGCACTTTTTTTTAATTCCTAAAATTAACTGAGTTACAGACGAAAATAATTTTTGAAAAAATAGTTCTTCTAAAATATTTTAAACCATGCATTTTTTGTCCCGTTTAACCATCCCTGTAGTTGCAGCGGTTTCTGAGATGTCTGTACTAAACATCTAAAACAACCCATCCTGTATATTGAATTTTATTTTGTCGCGTACTTTTACGCAAATGACTACCCTATTCTCAATGTCATCCCTATAAGGTTTTAGGTGTACTGATATGTGATATAGGTCAAATTGGTGTCGCTCTAATATTCTAAAAATATTTGTCTTAGTTATTCCAGAATTACGAGACAGTCTTTGAGTAGAGAGAATCTACTGCTACTAGTCCTAACACCAAAAATTTTTACTATGTACAGTTGCTTGGCGTTTCCTTTTTTCTGTACACTCCCATTTTTAGTAAAGTAATTTACAACCTGATAAAGTGAGGCCGGCGATAAAGTAGCTTTATGCGGAAAGCGCTCTGCATACAATGAAATAGCATCAACCTTCCACATTCACCATTAGGGTCACTGCACACGGAGCTGTCAAGTAACACAAAAAAGAGTAATTGTTAATCGTTCTTTTTGCATAACGCGGTACTTCAATGTAACGCGTTACATTAAATGTAACGCGTTACATTAAAAGTAACGCTTTACATGAAAAGTACCGCCTAACTTTAATAGTGCATTAAGGTAGGCGCACACGCACACGCTATGTAAAACGCCTAAAAACCCACGCTAAAGTCATTTTAAAATTGACGTTTTGTACACGGCGTGTGCAACCTTTGCGCACGCTTACCTGAAAGATAAAACGTTTAAATTTACCTTACGACTGGTAAGGTAGTTGGGACACCTGGTAAGATTATTGTTAGGGTTGTCTTATTTTCCTTGTAACCGTGTAATTTTGTCACTGTCATATTATTTAAAAAATAATTTTACCTTAAAATCAGATTTTTCTTAATTAAGTGTTTTTTCACGTAATATGGAGCACACCAGTGAATCTAACGACCCTTTGGAAATAGCGAAATAAGCTGCAACTATATCATTGAGCTTATTACTTGAAAAATCGCGAGAAAGGTATGAAATGGCTTGGAGAGACAACAAAATATTAAATTCCTTTCTGAAATTGCGGCGTTAGCCTATTTTAAAGAACCTTTAAAAATATATGGTAATTTTCTAGAAACCTGCGGCAACTCCGATTTTAACGAAATACAGTATACGGTATACGAGGTTTTTTGGGGGCACTGATCACGAATCTGAAAGTTTTTTGGCGGAAACGTTTCGTTCTCGAGATATTCATCATCAAAGTTCAAATTTGAACTAAGCTTATTTTCATTATATTCCCCTTCTTTTGCACACAATTCTTAATTTAAAGCTAAAGTGTCACACAATATTTGATTTTCACCTTTAAAATCCCGTTTTTCTACGTTTTTACATTATTTTTGGATTAAATTGCGTGGCTTTTTTTGATAATGCGGCAACCATACATACACATAGGGCTTCATGGCACACTGGGATTGAAATGATTCAAAGTATAGCTATGCAATTTAATGCAAAAATAATGTAAAATACGTAAAAAACAGGGTTTTAAAAGGTGAAAATCAAATATTGTGTGCCACTTTAGCTTTAAATCAAGAATTGTGTGCAAAATAGGATTAGTTTAAATTTCAAGTCTGATGATGAATATCTCAAGAACGAAACATTTCCGCCAAAAAATTCTTTCAGATTCGTGATCAGCGCCCTAAAAACCCCCGTATATTAATATTAGTCATCCACTTTCTGGTCCGAATACTCAATGTTGAAACGTACACTAAAGCTAAAAGCAAACGTCGATCTGGGTAGTTATATAAAACTGGTTGCTTTCCTTAAAAGAAAATCAGAAAATTATGTTGCAAAAAGTCAAACATTCTTACAGAAAGGATTTTCTCGGTTCCTATCCACTGCTCCAGACAAAAAATATTTGCTTGTTAAGGTATTTTATGTTAGATAATAATAATTCAATAAATTCGGAGCTAATAGCATATTTTACCTTTTAAGACTGCTGTGGAAATTGGATTAACAGGAGCTTGTAGGCGGGATGAGCTCTGTAGATTAACGATTGAGGATATCAGAGACTTCGATTCAGCATTACTCATGAAGATAAAACACACAAAGAATAAATTTCTTAGATCGTTTACCATTACAGGTACTTTTTATGAAATCTGCAAAAATATCTTATCCTTCGTCCCCAAAATATAACAGAAAAAAGTTTTTTTCTTATTATTGCAACGGCAAATGCACGAAACATGTTGTTGGTATTAAGAAAAAGGGAGTATGGCGAGAAAAATAGCTGAATTTCTGAATCTGCCGAATCCAGAAAACTACACTGGTTACTACTTTCAACGATCATCGGCCACAATATCAGTTAATGCAGGAGGTGACTTGCTGACTTTAAAGCGACATGGGGCTGAAATTCCAGTGCAGAAGGATATATTGCTAAGTCAATTGAAAACAAACTACCAATATCTAATAAAATAATGGAGTCTGTAAAGCCAATCGTCGAGCAACATTCCCTTGAAATCCATGTTGCAGCCTTTGCCAAGAAGTAACATAGTTTTGAGTTCACATTCATCAGAATACTCGTTATTTGACAAGAATTCAAGCCGATTCCTACTGGAGGGTTATAACCGAGTGGTTTTATACCCCGGTAAAAATGCGCTAACTTTTGATATTTACCTATGGTTTGCCCATAACTTGCATTTGCGTGGTGTGTGTGTTTAATTTTACCAAAGCTATTTTTTCCGATCCGTACCGTCCGTCCTTTGCCGACGTATGTGCGCTTACCTTTAAACGGAAGATGAAAAGCAGTTTAGAGAGTGATGACGAAAACTGTTACTTAGCGTAGTAATTTTTCCAGTTTTAAAAGTACGAATTGTCAAGAATCTACAGACGAGAAACAACAATAAACTAGTATTGGTAATACTTTATTTTAAAAACGCCCTAAAATGCTTTTGTTAAAAATTTTGACGGTAAATTATTCCACAGGGTTTTAGAAAATTTGGAAAAAATGCATTTGGCTCTTCCCTGTATGACATCTAACCCTCTAAAATGTTTTGCAAGCCCCATATTCAAATAAGAATCCTTATGAAAGGAGCTATAACTAGACCATAAAATCATTAAAATCTGACAAAAACGCAAAAGTTATTCAGGATTAAATTTAAACAAAATTTTTTGTCTGGATTTTTTTTGTCCAGGGATGTATGACTTACCAATATCTTTGGAAAGTGACTTTGACATCGTATCCAGTCGTACATAAGTTTTTCATTGTGTTTTAACTTATCTTCGCTAATTTCTGTTTATTTCAATTCTAATAACTTCTAGCTGTGTGGCACTTGGTGCTTCTATGAGAGTTTCAATTGATTTTTTGCAGACCTGAAAAAAATATGATTATACTGCAATAATGAATTAGTTACTTGGAAGCATCTTAGAAGAAAAAGCTCCATATTTGTTACATACGGGATTTCGTTGAATAAATGCTTTTATTTTTAATCAAATCGCAAATAAATAAGTAATTTTATATTTGTCAAAAAAAAACTTTTTAGAAACGTGCGTGGAGTAATGGAGTAAGAGCCCGTGATCAGCAGACCTTGGTTATTTTATAAAAGTCAAAGTTTGTTAGCGCATGCTCCCAACTTGGGTAGAAGCGATGGGAGACTATGATGTTTTCCTCATAGTGGCTTTGGCAGGTACCAGGTACCAAAGGTTAATATATTAAAACTGAGCTTTTGTCATTTCTGTAAAAGCTTAATTTTTATATGTTACTTGGGTATCTATTAAAAGATATTTTCCCAGTCAGCAGACAGTTCTAACAGTTCCAACCCCTTGGCAGACAAACATTTTTGTGTGGCTCCATGGTCCGCTGACGTTCAATATTTCTGTTATTTAACAAGATATGACAAAAATCTTATATAAGACTTGTAGTGTTTCTACATTGGCATGTCCTAAAAATATTTTGATGTATACAGAGTGTTATAAAACCATTTTTTAAAAACTAACTTCACAGTCATACCTTTTTTTTGGGACACTGTATACATTGAAATATTTTAAGAACATGCCTATTTGGAAATTCTACAAATCTTATGTAAGACTTTCTGTTACATCTTATTAAATAGCAGAAATATTGACTTCCTTGGACCATTGGACCCAAAAATGTTTGTGTGCCAAGGATTGATATCTTCTTATAGGTACCCAAGTTACGTACTCGTAATTTAAAATTCAGCTTTTATAAAATGACAAAAGTTAGGTTTTATTTTATTAAACTTTGGTACCTTGTACCTGCCAAAGCCACTATAAGTCAAACTCTCATAGTCTCCCATCGCTTTTACCAATATTGGGAGCAAGCGCTAAAACTTTAGCTTTTAAATGACGAATGTCTGCCGCTCACGTGCTCTTGCACTATAAAAAGAGTTGCCATTTAAAAATAATGGTTACCCATTTAAGTGTCATTTTGGCAACTTGTTGGATTTCTATTTACTGCCTAATTTAACAGAAACTGGATTTTTTTTTGTAAATTTTAAATCGTCATTACTCTTAAATAAAATTCATTTACAAAATGCGAATTTCACCCTTTTGTAGGAAAGGTTTTTAGAAAAAGATAGTTGTTTTAAATTGTGTGCATTTTTCTTGTTTTTATTTTGCAGGGTGTAAAAAAGTCCAACTCTTTTACAAAAACTTTGTCAAGAGCGACATTATACAAAAATGTTTTTAATTAAGTAAATAATTTTATTTATTAACAAATTCACAATAAAAAAACAAGTTTCTTAGATTTTTTATTATATTTATATATATTTTTTTATAAGAATTTTGGGTATGACTAATGGGGAGGATATAAACTAACTTTTGACGGAAAAATAATAGTTGCAACAATCAAGATGGCGGATGGGCGCCATGCTAGAAAAAAATAATGGAAAGGGGGTCTTGTGGCATATCATTCTAAAGCTCCTGACTAGTACTTTATAACCCCTTAATACATTTTGGAAACTAATAAGATTAGATGTATTTAATATGTCATTTTCTTAAAGCTCTTTTAAATATCTTTCCAGTGGTAATACTGATAATAATATACTAATATATTTGTTTACCATAAAAAGATCTTTACAAGGGCTTAAGGGAAATGTTTAAGATAATGCCATATTAGGTACATCTTACTTTATTAGTTTTGAAAATATAGCAATCTAAATAAGAAATTTAGGTAATTTTTAAACTACCGTCATTTTGTAATAAGTAAATAAATATATATTCTATTCTAGGAGTTTAAAAATTGTATGCCACAAGACCACCCTTTCCCATTAATTTTTTCCTAGCTTGGCGCCTATCCGCCATCTTGATTGTTGCAACTTTTTTTTACGTCAAAACGTAGTTTATATCCCTCCCATTAGTCATACCCAAATTTTATAAAGAAAAAGTTAAAGGTATAAAAGTTGGCAGGGGGGACTATTTACGTCCACTCTGTGTAGTCGGGTAACTGCTAAAATACGATTTTGCTCTAAATGTACTTGAAAACACCAGACAAATAGTAATATCACTACTAACACAGTACAAATAACAATTATTACCATTTTAGTAGAATTTTGGGTTAATTAGAGCCCCAAAAACGTACCTCAAATATGGCCACAGTGCACTTTTTTGCTGTGTCCTGGACGATATGCTCTATTTTTCTAAGATTTTTTTTTAAATTGATTTTTTTAAATATTGTCGTTTCTGTATTTAGCAGCTTATCTCAGGAGTCATTTTTTTTTAAATAATTTTATATGTTCATAAGCACCCTTTAAAAATTTTATTTCAAAAAATTTTGTAACCCATCAGTTACGTCGCAAATGTAATTTATTTTTATTTCGGAAAATAATCACTTCTTTAAAATTTCGTGTCGATGTCGATACTAGGATTACCTAATACGTTCCTGTTTAAAATTACAGCAGCTTTTAAATTTTCCTAATTTTACCAGATACTTAAGCTACTGGGTTCATACCCCATTTATAAAGGTTTTAATCCTTTCTTTTGGAAATTTATAGACCCTGGGCCCGTAATAATATAGACATCATGATAAGATCACTTTTAAAACTTTTTAGGGGGTTCCTTATAGAGAGTTAAAGCAGCGCTTTTAACTCATCCTGCCAATGTCAAACTTTTCGGGTGTCAGTCGGCAGAACGCGTCACTTTTTTGTCAGACAAGCTTACCACAATAGTTTTACATACAATTTTTAAACATTGTGCCAAAAATAGTAAGGGTTACAGTCACGAAACCCGCCTAGTCCGATACCCGTAACATGTGTTTGAGCCTTATGGTTTCATGACTGGAACCCTTTCTATTTTTGGCAAAATTTTTTAAAAATTGTATGTAAAACATTGTGGTAAACTTATTTAACAAAAAGTGACGCGTTCGCCCAGTCCGACAACCGAAAAATTTGACATTGATAGGCTGAGTTAATGCGTCGCTTTCCATATATGGCGGTATAAATATTCGCGGTAGACTCGTCAGAAGGAAAACCCCTTAAAGGGTTTGATAAGTGTTCTTATCGTTAAGTCTATTTAATTACTGACCCAGGGACTATTACGTATAAAGATAATAAACTACATTTGCTTTTTGCGATTTTAATTTGTTATTCATAAAAAGAATAAATTATCGTAATAACGTTGCAGAAAAAAATGTAAAAAATTTATATTAATAATATTTAAGTTATTTTGTAAAATTCGAAAACGCTCTGGAATAAATGTCTGTACATGCATAACAGGAAAAAAATTAAATTACGTTCCAATTAATTGCGTTTTATAATAATTTATGATTTAATATATGTATTTTTTGAAGCAGTATTTCGCAACAGTGCTATAATTTTAAGATGTTATTAAAAATTGTTTATGCTAATTGTAATTAAAGCATTTGGTTAGATAAAAAGGTTAACTTTCAAAAAATGAAAAAAAAATCAGTATTTTCACCTAGGCTAAAAATTGTTGTATTATTGTATTACTATCGAAAGATACTAAGTAGCTAATACGAACTAAGACCCGAAACGTCAAAGTTTACTTTAATCTCGAGGAATTTTTTTCAGGGATCTAATTAGCGCTTTAAAAAACCCGGTTACCAAACTTTGTCAAAATCGGAGTCGCGACCATTTTAGACAACTCCTATTTTTGATTGAATTTATTAAGTTACTGTTTACCTGTGTACCAAAGGAATGTTATTTTAGACCTGTTTTTTTATATGAACTCATGTATACGTATAACTAAATATAATGTCAAAAATAAACAATTTTTGTGTTTTTTTCTTGGGTAAGGACCTTTTTCCAAAAAGTATTTATGAACACTAAATTCTGGTATTTAAGTACAGTGCGTCCAATCGAATTTGTCCACATTTTAAATGCCTATTACTTTTTTAAACGAAAAAATAATCTAAAAACAAACTTGTACAGTGAATTATCAGGTTTTTTTTTTAAGATTACACAAAACAATTTTATTGACAGAATATATTGACAAACCCTACTTTTTTTTTAAATGGGACAACCTATATATTATACTACTATTAAAAAGACATTTTCAAAATACCACATTTAATATATTAATCTTTAATAGTTTCAAAAATATCGCCATTTAAATCTGAAAATAATATATGTAATTTACACTATAACTACCTACAGGACTAAGCTCATACTGTAGCTAAAATGAAAATTGTATCTATAATTTTTTGACTTTAAATGGTCATATTTTAGAAACTAATAAAGATAGATATATCACATGTATTATTTTTGTAACGCTCTTTAAAAGACCTATTTACTGGTTGTATATTTTACAGACGACTGTCAAGTAAGTTCTGTCCGTATTTTCTTTTATTTAAATAGTTTTGTATAATCTCGATAACAGAAAAAAAATCTCTGTATATAGGCATTAAAAATGTTGCCAAGTTAGATTGGACGCACTTTACAGCGGTATTCGAATACTTTTTTCCTTTTTATTCGAATACTTTTTAGAATGCGGTATTCAAAATTCAAATATCGAATTTCAGTATTCGACCCTATTCCGTTCCGAAGTAACACAAAGTCTTATGGTTGCTAAAACTGGCAATAGAAAATTTGCGAAAAAAAGATTTTGTTTCTCAAACTGATAGTGAGAAATCGGTAGTCGTTTCAGCTTTCTTTTTAAGTTGGCAGGGATAAACGCTTAATATGTGTAATACAATGAATAAAGGTAAGTTAATTTGTTGCTAACTTGTTGCTGTAGAAAAAAATTAGAAATAACGATTTTTTTTAAATTGACAAAATAAATACTGTCTATGCTGAATATGTTGCTTCCATAGATACCCTACATTTAAATCCGCAGTGGCAAAAAGCACTATTTAGATTTTTACGACCTCGCGCAGTAAACAAATCGAGGGTTTTTTTTATCTTTATGACATCTCACGAAGGCTTATGCCTAAATACCAGTGTACCGTGAGTGCCGGGTTACTGGATGTTTAACCCAATATTGTCGTGTTCCGTCAACGTTATCCAAGCACTGAAACATGCAGTTGCACTTCACAGCACCTTTAAGACAACGCGGTAGTGCCACCACGGGCGTTATTTTTAAATAACTACTACCTAGAAAATAACTACTACCTAGAAGGTAGACGAACATGCGCACTTAAAAGCCGTGACAAAATACAAACACCGGCACCTTGTGCATGCCCTCCGTCCGGTCTGACCGTGACGCTCATTAGCTACCGTACTCCGAACGGAAAACCAGGACGCCGTCGACAAATTCTATTCGATAATGCGGTTAGTCTGTTTAGCGCCGGGTGCGTTCACCTGATTTGCTTGCACACAAACCCGTTTGTTCGCCCATGAAATGTATCTTTGTTTCGCGCAAGTATTAACATTGGCAATCCATCAAAATCAGTGGTTGCTTCTTACGAAATTGTTTAAAACACTGTAAAGAGTAAGCAACAATATGGATACCAAAGCTCAAAAAAATTTGAAAATTGATTTGATTATAAATTGTGAAATTTGATCTAAAATTTGTTGCTGCTCACAAACTTGTTTGTCAAAGTGTAATACTGCCTTCAAACTTGCAACAATTCGCCGCGCCGAATACCGCGCCACATAGCCCCACACAGCGCGGACGTGGACGAAATTTACGTCGTTTCAAGAGTTTGGGGAATGATTCCGCGGTAATTCAGAGAAATAGGTTGGTTTGTTTAAACGAATGTTTGGCAAATTGTTGCAAGTCTGGACGCAGCTTAAGAAGTCAGCAGCAAAATAGAAATCGGAATTCGTCCTTGACAGCTTAAATTATATACGGCAAAAATTGGGTGTAAAGCTGGCTAAGCGATTTCGTAAGTTAACCGATTTCCGATCTTCCCTTCTTTTCGTTTAGTTCATTTTTAGTTGTGTGATACGAAAAGAGTCTGCTGTGGATCTTTTGTGACTTACTACCCATTAGAAATTTTAGAAAATACAATTTTAAGTGCTCTTATTTGTCAGGGAACCATTTTTTTCCATAAAATAATAATTTTCTAATAAGGGATATATATTTTTGAGACAAAATTATTTTGGAATTTTTGTAAATTAAATAAATTACATGTTTTGTTCTTGTTAAATTAAAACGAGCTTGAATTTTTATGCATAAATTGGTTTATTACGAACAAAAAAAAAAATGAAATTTAACTTTAATTGAAAGGTGTTCGTGGGTCAGTCAATTATTTTATTATAGCAAAGTAAAAAAATAACTATTCTATATATAATGAAAAATTTTTTTTTTTACTTGCTGTTCCTGTTTTTATATGTGTCGATTATAAAGTTAATAAACAGGTACCCTTGCAAAAAATATGTATTAAACAATTTAGATCTGGTAAGTTCTGGTTAAATAAATTTTAATCTAGCTTTTTAATTTTTAAATAAATGATAGAATAATGTAATAACTGTACAGGGTTTTCATTTATATTTTGCCACCTACTTTTAACTATAAATAAAAAGGATAAAAAAACGTTTTGTATAAAAATTTCTCCTTTTTTATCTTTTATCTTTTGAGCATTACAAAAGAAACAAATGAACATCAATAACTCAAGAAAAATGAAGAGGTACACTTTTTTAAAATGGGCACCCTGTATATTATGTCTTACTTAAAAGATCTTTTAAAAAGATTTACAGAAATTCTGCATTTGATATATCTATCTTTAATAGTTTCGGAAATATGGCCATTTAAATCTGAAAAAATTCTGTTACATCTACGGTCTTAGTTAAGTGCCGTAGGTAGGTATATTGGAAATTATATCTACTTTTTTCAGATTTTAGTGGTTTTATTTCGAAAACTGTAAAAGATAGATACATTGCTTTTTCTATGTAAAAAACTCATCTCTCATGAGTTTTTAATGTTTATTTGTTTCTTTTTTAAGTTCAAAATATAATAGATAGAAAAGTACGAAACTTTTGTATAGAAAGTTTCTTCCCAATCTTTTTGGTTATAATTAAAACTGGATGGCAAAATATAAATAATTACCCTGTACAAGTACAAGTGCCCAAAATAAAATAAAAAATAATTAAACATGGTGGCCGGCTATATTTTGACTCATTTTAATCGCGAATTATTTTGGAATATATAAAGACAGATTTTTTCAGATAGGGCCAGTTTGTTAAGATAAATGAAAGACCGTGTATAGTTTTAAACATTTTTAAAATTCAATCTGTTTCCTAGAAAAGACTGTAACGTTAGCTATGGTTATTGAAAAAATGCCGGATTTATTGATGTCTAAAAAATTGACTGCATGGAAACTAAGTGTATTATTTAACAATGAAAAAATGCTACCTACAGGGTTAAAAAAACGGCAACAAAGCTGTATGTTATTTACAAAATATTATCTAAATGCAGTAAAGGTTTCTTTTTGTCCGTTTTTTAATGCACCCTCCCCATATATTAAGCTATTTTAAAGAGAAATCCAGAATATTTTTTAAAATTAGGTAATAAATATAAAGCTTTTTTTAATCAACTTTTTAATTATAAGACAATTTTTAAAATACAAAAATGTAACTAATCAAAAACTAAATCGCAACCACGTTGTTTTGTTCTTTTATCTCCAGGTATTAAATTTGCATTTGACTTTCAAGAAAAATTCATAATAAGTCGATTCGAGACAAACTATAAAAACCGTCCGCCGATAAACAAAAAACAAATGATCTTGACATTGTTAACAACTACATTTTATATAGAAATTAGGAAAACGAAAATTACTTAAAAATGCATGTTGTTCTTTTTTATAGATAACAAGTTTTTAAAATTATCATAAATAAACGTTTTTTTCATTTCACAAAAATAAAAAAAGTTAACGAAAAATTTTAATTATTATGAGATTTTAGATTGAAATACGGGCAATTTTTTTTAAATAGGGTAATAAAATATAAAATCTATTTTAGGTTTTTATTTGTAAAACCCGCCATTTTTAAAGTATTATAAATATAACCAATGAAAAAACTAAATTGCAACGAGGAAGGCAGTATTGTACAGTGTGGCCAATCGAATTTGTCCACATTTGAAATGTCTATAACTTTGGTAGTTATTTATCGACTTAAGAAAAAGATGTAAAAAGCAACTTGTAGAGTAAAATATCAAGTTTTTTTTGTTATTAAGATTATTTAAAACTATTTTATAAAAAATATGGACATAACTTATCTTTTGGACATAACTCTGTATATTATACCGCCATTAAAGATGCATTTTAAAGAACATTACAACAATACCACTTTTGATCTCTGTAACTTTAATATTTTCGGAAATATGACTATTTTAATCTAAAAAATATTAGATATAATTTTCCTTTACCTACTTTCAGAGTTGGGTCAAATACTGAAAATCGGTATTCGAATACGAATACGAATAGCGGAAAAATAAAGTATTCGAAAACCGAATCCTTAAATACTTCAAAGAAACAAAGTATTTAAATAGTGAGTATTTAGGAATAGCCGGAATCGGTACTCAAATACCGGAACAAAAAATATTCGAATACTAGAAAAAAAAACACAAGAGTTTAAAATTTTCAAGAGAAAAAAAAGGTCTTTACCTACTTTTTTATTCCACTCCTTAAAAATTAAACACGCACCTAATTTGTTTAACCCCCCTCATACAAATTTTAAAGAGCAAATAAAATAAAGGTCCTCACCGAATTTTTGCTTCTTTTTCCCCCTTTGCATATTCTCATCTTGTCAATTTTTCGTTTTTTTTTCCTTTGTCTAATCTTTCAATCATGTCAATTGTTGTATTCGTATACTACAATACTGCCATCCACATTTGGGTATACTCACTCAAAAAAGTATTCTGCCGAATACCGAATACGCAACACACAAATGTATTCGAATACAATCAAAATACCGGCTCAATGTAGGTATTCTGAATGCCATTCAGAATACTGAGTATTCAAATACGAGCCAACTCTGACTTTTTTTTAATAATCAAATACATTTTTACTAACTTAAAAAAAAAATGTTTTTCTCAAAAAAATGCAATAAATAATAATTATTAGGGAATTTCATATGAAAATCCAGACTACTTTTTAAAATAAAATAATTAAATATAAAAATCTATTTTATTGTTTTGTAGCTCTTTATGTATAAAACTTAACAATTTTTAAAATATAAGAATATTACTAAACAAAAACCAAATCGCAAATACGTGGTATTGTACTTTAATCCCCAGGACACAAATTTGCATCTGTTTTCCAAGAAAAATGCAAAATAGGTCCGAAGTTAAAGGGAAATTTTATTTATTATAATATTTTAAATAGAAATCAGGGCTAGTTTTGAAAAATAGGTAAATCAAATATAAAATTTATTTAATTGTTTAATAGCATTTTATTCATAAAACTTATCAATTTAATAATATAAGAATATAACTAATAAAACTAAGTCGCAAATACTTAGTATTGTACTTTATTCTCCAGGACACATATTTGCATCTGTCTTCCAAGAAAAATGCAAAATTAGTTGATTCAAGACAAACCATGAAAAGCTTCCGCCGAGAAACAAAAACAAATGATCTTGACGTTGTTGACAACTACCTTTTAAATAGAAACCAGGAAGGTGAAAATTACTTGGAAAATGAATATAAGTCCTTTTTTAAAGCTAATAAATTTTTAAAAATTTAAAAGAATATGTATTTTTTTATTTCAAAAAAATTTGGTTGTCTGTAAAGTCGGTTGACGTACGATGGATTTACGTGATAACGTCATAAGGTATTTACTTAAATTATACAGATCAACTACAAGTAACAATGAGGCATTAAAAATTTATTTTTATTTTTTAAAACAACCAAAGTGAATTAAACAATTTACACCACATTCACTTTTCACTGCACTTCCTACTTGATGAAAACATGTAAATGTATTATTGTATAGAAGGCGGACCGCTCTTAGTAGGAGAGAAACAGATGTCGAACGCGGAGGCCAATTGTGCCTCTTCGGCGCTCTCGCTTGCACTTCAAGCTTTAAATGGAACGCCGCATAAGTCATGTTTTTTGTGTATGCAGATGGCTTCATCGAATTATAAGACGTTATCACGTCAAAAAATAAAACAAAATTAAAGGGAAATAAGACCAAGGCGCCGAAACACACTTTACCGTGTCCTGCGTAAATGTAGACTTGCGGACCCCAAACAGTTGTGTAATAGGGATGAAAACAACCTTTTCTGGTTGGGGGCCCAGTATTGGGTTCTTGTGAATAGGACACCCGTGGTTCGGAACCCACGTTAAGCTGTAGCTCCCGCCTGGCTGACATTACCCAGATGTAAAATAAGGGTGCACAATAAGTCTTGCGGCTGCAGTGCAGGTTTATCCCAGCCCTTCGTAAATCTACTATCTACCAATCAAGGGAAAATTGTAATAAATATGATATTTCAAATAGAAATTCGGGCTATTTTTAAAAACAAGGTAAGAAAATATAAAATTTATTTAATTGTTTAATAGCTTTTTATACACAGTGGAACCTCTATAACTCGAAACTCAAGGGACCACCACTTTACTTCAAGTTAAAGAGATTTCGAGAATTATTAGTAAGAAGATAATACAAAATTTCTCAAAAATATTTATTGCATCAAAAATAGTATAATGATAAGTTAAAACATTTTAAAATTTTATAAGCTTTAAAAGTATATAGTTAACTTAATAATATAATAGACAATTATAATTTAAGAGCAAAATATTATTCTTTAAAATAATCTGCAATCAAGTCCTGATGAATTATTTTTCTTTCACAATCCAATTCGTAAAATTTCTTCACTTGTACAAGTGAATTGAAATTATGATCCGTCGTATTTTCATTCATATTTAAACCTAACGGAATGTATTTTCCACATTCTACTTTTTTTAAATTTCAATCTTCTTTTTAATAGTAAAACTTTTAGGTTTTCATGATGGCGACACTTAACGAACCGTGCACGCACTGTTGTGAACGGCTCTGGCCTTTACGTCGGCGTTTTGCAGTCTGCCACGGTGCTCTCAGAAATGATAAAAGATTCACCGATAAAATCCTGGCTCGCTTTTCAGGAATTTTCAATAAAACACAAAACAAAACGCTTGCGTTTTGGCGCCCATCCGACCTATAAAATATTCATTTCACTTCGACCTTGACTTGAAATTTCGACTTATAGAGACTTATTTATCACTCGGCGAATTATCTGCTTCGAGTTGTGGAGATTTTAGAGTTGGAAAATTTCAAGTTATAAAGAATAAAATACACGAGAATTGTAGCAAATAAGCAGGGAACAGCAATAAACTTCGACCTAGAGAAAATTTCGAGTTATGGAGGTCCGAGTTATAGAGGTTCCACTGTATTAAACTTAGCATTTTAAAAATATTTTATTTTAACTAATTTAAGAAATAAAGCGCAACTACGTTGTGTTGTACTTTTATCTTCAGGACACAAAGTTGCATCTGTCTTTTAAGAAAAATGTAAAATAAGTCGATTTGAGACAAGCCATGAAAAGCTTCCGCCGATAAACAAAAAACAAATGATCATGACTTTGTTAACAACAACCTTTTATATTAAAACCAGGAAGACGAAAATTACTTGCAAAATGCATATAGTTTTATTTTATTAATAACAAGTTTTTAAAAATTGATAAAAATAAACTTTTATTTTTCATTTCGCAAAATTTAAAAAAAGTAAACTAATTATTTTAATTATTATGATATTTTAAATTAAAATCAGGGCAAATTTTTAAAACATGGTAATAAAATATAAAATATTTTTTGTAGATTTTTATATTGAAAAACTCACCATTAAAAAAAAATTAAATATATCCAATCAAAAATCTAAATTGCAACGAAGTAGGTATTATTGCGCAGTGTGCCAAATTGAATTTGTCCACATTTAAAATGCCTTTAACTTTGGTATTTATTGACTTAATTTAATAAATAAAAATATGGTCATAACTTATCTTTTTTAAATAAAACACCCTGTATAGTTTTTCGCCATTAAAATGGTATTTTAAAAACATTACAAAAATACCAAATTTAATCTACTTATCTTTAATAGTTTTGGAAATATGACTAAAACAATATTAGATATAGTTTTCCTATACCTACCTACGGCCGGCACTAAGCTTACGGCCCTTTTCACCACGCTCTAATAAATATTTGTTAGAGGTTGGCAAATACAGCCGATAGACTGTAGATATAATGGAAATTATAGCTATTATTTTTCAGATTTATGTGATCATATTTCAAAAACTACTACAGATAGATATATAAAATTTGATAATTTTGTAATGCCCTTTAAAAGACTTTATAGAGAAATGGTGGTATAATATCTAGGGTGTCCCATTAAAAAAGGTAAGTTATGCCCATAATTCCCTTAATTAAAAAAGGTTTCTGTAATTTTTTTAACAAAAAAACTAGATATTATTATGTCACTCCAAAACTTAGTTTCTAGATCATTTCGCAACTTGAAAAATAACAAAGTTATAGGCATTTAAACTGTAGACAAGTTCGATTGGACGCACTGTACTTTGATCCCCAGGACACAACTTTGAGTCTGTCTTTAAAAAAAAATACAAAATAGATCGATAAGCCGTGAAAAACTAACGCCGAGAAACAATAAACAAATGAACTTGACTTTTTTGACAACTATTTATTATATAAAAACAAGGAAAACAAAATTACCTAAAAAATATTTATAGTCCTTTTCTTAAAGCAAACAAATTTTTAGTAAATTAAAAAAATGGTATTTCTAAAAAAAAATAACCAAAAATATAAATTATGTGTGTTTAATGTAGAAATCCAGGCTAGTTTTTAAACTAGGATATTCAAATGTAAAATCTATTTTATTGTTTTTATTTATAAAACTTACCATATTCAAAATTTTAGAAAATAACTAATTAAAAACTAAATCGCAACTACGTAGTAATTTACTTTAATCTCCAGGACACAAATTTGCATCTGTCTTCCAAGAAAAATGCAAAATAAGTCGATTCGAGACAAACCGTGAAAAGCTACCGCCGAGAAACAAAAAACAAATGATCTTGACTTTGTTGACAACCACCATTTATATAAAAACCAGGAAGAAGAAAATTACTTGCCGACATATTTGTATTTACCTTGATTTTCATGCGCGCTGCTTAAGTAGTTTTGTAGTGTTAATTTGGTTTGATGATACAATGTAGAGTTTGTATCGGGATTTTTCGAGCTTTAACTTTTGCAAAAATTAGTTATTAGGGTAATTAAAATATATTACCGGCATGAGTAAGCGGTTTACATGTATTAGGCAATATTTTGTGAAGATAAATAACATACATTGAATAAGATCATCCTAGACCCTAAAAAGGAAATTAAACTGATTATATAGGGGGGTTCCGGGTAGCCTGCCCACCTAAGCGATAAATATTGTGAAGTGACAGTAACAACTGAGTTGATTGCTTAAATCTATTATTTAGATTAAGGTATGCTTTATTTTTCCCCCGTGGCGCAGTGGACATAGCTTTGATCTTCGAAACCCGAGGTCGCCAATTCGATTCCCAGCGAGGGAGACATATTTAGGTAGTAGTTATTTTAAAAATAACGACCGTGGTGGCACTACCGCGTTGTCTAAAAAAAGGTGCTGTGTGCATAACTGCATGTTTCAGTGCTTGGACAACGTTGACGGAACAGGGGGAACAATGGGTAAAACATCTAATAACCCGACACCCACGGTACTCTGGTATTTAGGCATATGCCTTCGTGGAGTGTCAAAAAGATAAAAAAACGTTTTCAGTAAAAAAAGCTTTTATTTTACTTGCAATGTATGTACAGAGTTAACCAGTACCGGCAAAACTTTAAAATGCCACCAAAGCCGAATTTTTTATTGGCAACGGTTCTCAACGGTTCAAAATCATTACATTTCTTCGGTAAATGATGACGTCATCAATCTCATTCAACCGTTTTTGAAAACAGGTCGGAGTTGGATTCAAAACTGCCGCATGCGTGAGACGATGGCCTGAAATGTGCTTGACCTCGATTTTCAAGCCACCGAAATAAACACGTAGACTTGAAAATGGCTTCAAAGCCGCTTTGTTTTTAAGCCAGCACGAACAGTAGTTCGAGTACGATATAAACGTAGTAAATGGTATGAAAATAGGAGAGTTCTCGAATATTTATCACTTTTTAGTTCCTTTCGGTTTATTCGAAAATAAATCAAATTTTACATTTTTAAATGGAACACTTCGTATATTTTAAACATTTTTGTATTCCTTAGACAATTATAAAAACTAGTTTAACTTGATTTTTAAAAACCATTCGCATGCATATTGCATCTAGGTAGCTATGATCTTTTATTTATATTTTTAATTTAAATCCGATCGCAAATCAATTGGTATCATTAGATTCCTCAAAAAATCCGTCATTAGAAAAGTGCTTGTCTAAAAAATGTAGTCATTTAAAAAATAATAATTAGACACTAAAATGTCAATTTGATAATTTGTTTTATTCCTATCCTTCATGTCTATCACTAAAACTTTGCGATTGTATTTTTCTAACATCATCCAGGGTCACTAGATAGCATCCAATTATGGCCACCTAGATGCAATACTAAAAATGGTTAAAAAAAAATTAAGTAAGCCTTAAAACTTTTTAAAATGTCACTTTTGAATTGTTCTGTCAAAGATGATAAAATACACAGGGTGTTCCTTTAAAAAATCAAAATTGAAACAATTTCCAGTTAAACCGGAAGTGCCTGGAAAGTGAAATATTCCGAAAACTCTCCTCTTCCTTTACCATTTATCTATACTAAGTATAATTTTAATATGTCTAATACTCTAAAGTTTATGGCTTGTTTAATAAATTCGTTGATACCCGGTATAGGTAATTTTTTATAATGCGGACCTGGTAAGCTTTTTAAGCTATTTAGTTTCAATATTGGATTTACGACTAAACTGGGAGTTCAGAAACCCCAATTTATTTCTGTGAAGCTGGTTTTACATGGCAAGTCTCTACCCCAATTTATTTGAAAAACTTTCAGAAAAATCACTTATATACAGGTCAAATTTACATTGTTAGGTTGTCCTATTGCAACTTGTTACAATAAACTGAAATAGAATTTTGTATTGTGAAGATGGCCTTAAAGTAATGCTGGCTATTTTTAAGGGTTTTAATTGCCCTAAAAAAGAACTTACAAATAAAAATTATAATACTCTTTTCAGTATTATCCTACCTTATGGTAATTTTAAAATGGCGTCCAAAAAGCTTTAAAGAATACAAAGTAAGACCATTATTTTTGTAAGTAACAAGTTTCACAGCACGACGCGACGCGACGTCTATTCATGTATTGCATACGGTATTTTTTCTATCACTATATAAAAATTTTCCAACTTAACATATTATGTTGATTTTATTTATTTATACTAATTTAATAATTTTAATTTTTGTAGCACGGCATTACATTTAAAAAATAATGGTCTTCTTTTTTATGAGACAATTATTATCCTCTTTATAACTACGCACCTAAGTATTAACCTAAAAACTTTTAGAAATATGTATGTACTTACTTTGTGTAGAAATAATTCCGAAATATTATGAATTGCTTTTTTTTAAGTCCAAATTTATTATTTCTATTAGTTTTCAATTTTTTTATTAAACTTATTATTTGCAAACCATTATTTTGTAACAAGCTAACACATGTGTTTAGTTCACCTATCGCGTTGACTGTTAAACTGCATAAATTCTTATTTAAATAAACTATAGTAGGCATTGAAACATAACACGAATTTAAAGTGGGACAAAAAGCGTTCAACTGTTAAAAAAGTTACCTTTTTTACCACTTTATGTAGTATACGAAAATTGGGTACTTTATCTATATGAAATCGATTATTGTATTGTATTATATTGTATTGTATTGTATTGTATTGTATTGTATTGTATTGTATTGTATAGTACTATATTGTACTGTATTGTATTTTTTTATCTTTGGACAAACCACGAAGGTTTAAAGCCTAAATACTAACGTACCGTGGGTGTCTTGAGCGAGGTAAGAGGGAGTTTCTTGACACGGGACTTAAATACTTGAAGATTTGGGGGGAAAGAAAAGACCTCCGCGGGCAGCAGGTTCCACAATCTAGAAACTCTAGGGATAAAAGAACGAACAAAGTGGGAAGTTCGGGGCCTGTCCAGTTTGACCGTAAAGGGATGCATACGCGCGGAACCACGAGTTTCTCTGTTGGAAACCGTGAGTGGAGGAACTATACTGGACAATTCTTTAGCCATGGAAGTACCTATAAAAAGCCATAAATCCCCACCAGCCCGACGATGGGCAAGAGAGGAAGCCTTTCTGTAAGTCAAGAATCAATAATAAGACGAATAGCTCTTCTCTGAATAGAATTAAGAATGCTTAGGGTCGTGGGGGACGCCATGCCCCAGATATGAGAACAATATTCCAAGGGAGGTCGGATTTGGGACACATATAAAGTGTGTAAATTAGAAGGGGAAAAATACTTTTCGGCTCGAAAGAGTAATCCAAGCTTTTTTGAAGCTGTCGTGGCTATAGATACAATGTGTTTATGCCAGTTAATGTTACTTTCAAATGTGACGCCCGCAAGATTGAAGGTATCTTTGCTCTGTAAAACTTGGCCGCTCATAAGTAGAGGATAAGTATTTGATGACTCTTTTGCGACAAGAAACATGATTGTGTTTTGGATGCATTAAAATGGACGAGATTTTTAGCACCCCAATCCAATATTAAATTAAGATCCTGCGAAAGAGATATCTGCATCGCTCTGCGTTTGTTTTCCAAATCAAGTTTAGTGATGGGTTTAAAAACCTAAAAACTGGAGTGAAGAGTACTATCGTCGGCGAAACTGTGAATGGAATTAGTTGTGGACGAGAGAAGGTCGTTGATGTGAAGAAGAAATAATGTTGATGCCAGAACTGAGCCCTGAGGCACTCCAGCATTTACTTGGTGAAAGCTTAAAGAATGGCCGTCCACAATAATGTTATACGTCGATCAGATAGATAACTAGAGAGCCAAGTACAGAGTTTAGTTGAAAGACCATATGAGGGAAGTTTATTAAGAAGTGCGGCATGCCAGACCTGGTCAAAAGCTTTGGATATATCAAGAGCAAGGATCTGGGACTCACCTAAAAACTCAAGAGACTTATTCCAGCAGTGTGATATGAAGGAAAGAAGATCTGCTGTAGATCTTTTGTGGCGAAATCCATACTACCTGTCATGCAAAATTTTGTGATTTTCTAAATACTTAAGAATTTGTGAATTAATTATTTTTTCCATTACTTTACATATTGTATGTATTGTATTGTATTGTATTGTATTGTATTGTATTGTATTGTATTGTATTGTGTTATATTGTATTGTATTGTATTGTATTTAATTAAATAGGGTCGTCGGGCTTCAACTCGCCCTTCTCTCACTTTAACCTAGAAAGACCTTTTGTAGTTACCCTACATTAGATAATCCCCGGAATTTTCAAGAGCTTAAAATATTTCGGGGAACGGAACTGTCTATATCTTCTGAAGTTAGAAATACTTCATTTGAATATTTTAGCCTTTGGTGTGATAATTCTGTACCCATTAGCATACTAAATTCTCCGCGGTTTGGCTCGGTCGATCACAAAACCTGCAGCGGTCATTGTCGGTCTTTTCCATTTTTTGGTTGGTACCTTAGAGGGTTGTGATCTTTTTGTGTTTTTGGTGATTAAGAGATAAATCTCTTTGCCTGTCTTTGTCCTGGAGCGGTATGTGAGTATCTTTTTGCCTCTGTTTTCATTCTCGGAGTTCTTTCTTTAGGTTGCCTTTCACTCCTTCATGTCCTGAAGCAGAGTCAGTCTGTTGTTTGTAGCCAATTAACTAAGTGATTGTCGGTATTCCCAGAAAAGCTAAAGCAGCGTAAAGCTAATGCCTTTAAGGCTGTCTGACTGTCCAATAGGATTTCGATAAGGGTAAAACAGAAACAAATATTTTTTTCCAAATCGTTTTTGTACAATCTTTAAAATGTGCCTCTGGATATACAACTTGTGTTAAAAGTGGAATGGTTTAACATTCTATTTTCAGGTGTCTCATTGGGTCTGAACTTTGCGAAATACGTCAATATTATTGATTTCTTAGACAGAATTAAATAACTTAAGAATACATATTTTACATTATGCCTTAAGCCGAACATATTTATTATGATGTACTATTTTTTTATAAAGCTAAATTTGTATGTTTAAAAGTTTTTTAAACATGTAAAAACTCCGAAGACCGTTTTATCTAAAAAGAGAACGGTCGGTTTCTGATACATTTGGCCCAGGTATTGGTTAATTAAAGTTATAAAACAAAAAATATAGGAACTTTTCTTATCTATATTAAAGGTCCCCATAATTGTGGGCCTTAGGTGCACGGTTACAGAGATACAGGCATAAACGGTTTTTAGATAAAATGGCAACATCGGCACTTTCATTCGCCTTATTTGTAAGTATTTTGTGTTTTTAGGCAGTATGACGTAATATACTGCACCTATCTGTGAAAAAAAATAACTCCTGCCAAATTATGCATTACTGACAAGAATAACTTGCTCCGCAATACCTATTCTAATAGTTTTTCAAACTTTGTTTTTTGGATTTTTACAGTTACCACTGTTACCAGTACGTTGCGCCATTAAAAAAATGGAACATGAATTTTAAGTAAAAGTGTTTATGGCACTTCTTGTTAACCTATAAATTCGTCTGTGGTTGTCACTATGCGAAAAAATGTCGATTTATTCTTAAAGCATAATGTGAAAATTATAAAAGTTAAAAACCTAGAAAAAGAAATGGAAAATCACAACATTTTATGTAGCATGATACCTACACAATATAGGTAAATTAAAATGTTTCTTTTTGCTAATTAAAAACTAAATACAAAAATTTTACTAATTACGAAAGTAAGTATTTCCACGTAATTATTAAAAAAAAATAAGATATTTGTCAGTGTAATAATAATGATAGTTCTATTTATCTTTGTGGTCAGAAAGTGTTAATTTGCGGAAAACTATTTTAGTAATAAAGCATTTAGAAATATATCTTATTTTCTGTTTTATTTAATTGCTTAACATACACTTCTGGACATAAAAAATGACAAAAAGTGTTGATTAATTTCAATTAAATTATTTCTCTTTTTTTTGTCCAAATTGAACACCCTGCATTTTAACAACGAAAAACATTTGTTTAAAAAGATTTTGTACGTGTATTTTAAATATTGCCCTGGCTTGTTTTGTTGCCACTCTCGGAGATTTTTGCTAGCTATCACCCAACTTAAAGCAAATATCTGACGCCGCCACTGATTATTTAACATTTTTTATTATTTTATTAGAAAAAGACATTTAAACTGTTCTTTTTGTGTAAAACCAGAAAAAGTGCCGTTTTTAAACGGTTTTACTTAGCTTGGCCTGTTTATGATTTATTTTGTTATTTGTGTCAAAATGAGTAGGTATTTGAAATTTAACCCCTTTCTGACGACAGATCGATATAAAATTTGGTACACACTTTAATATAATTCATTCTTTATAATTGTAAATCCAAGATGGTCGCTGATACAAAATGGTGAATTACCTATGACTTTACAATAACCCTTATATGGATATGTATATATAGAATAGAGATCACTATATAAAGAATTAAAATCCAAAATGGCCGCCTCCACAAAATGGTGGATAACATATTTTCCACAACTACCTTATTATGGGTATCTAATAAAAGGGCTTGATTGGTTAAATAGAGCTTAATCTGAAATAAGTAAATTCAATAGAATGAGAAGTATCAACTTATAGTAGGAGAGCTAGTGAACCCTTCCAGTAACGTTGGACCCGTAAGGCTAGACATTTGTATGTGATGAGTCGTAGTATGCTAAGTACGACAATGATCACCTGGCAAGCATCAGCTCTGCAACTCATAACCATGTATATTTTTAAAAGTTTAAAAAAATAATAAAAAATAAAAAACTTGGAGCTGTAAGCTATACATTTTTCTAGGATTTAGTTCATTCGTAGAAGGGTTTGAAAAAAAAATTGTATGTAAAATAATATAATATACAAGGTGCCTTATAAGAAAAAAAAACCTTTTTTCCACCCTGTATATTATCACCAGTATCACCGTTAAAACGATCTTTTAACGAGCTTTAAGAAAACACCACATTGGATACATCTTAATTTATTTGTTTTGAAAATATGGCCATCCAAATCAGCCACACCTTTCAGTTCTCCTGGCAGGAACTTGTGCTCATGGAAAACGCCTGTCAATTTTTTTTAAGCCTTGCTCTAAATGAACTAAATCCTAGAAAATTTTTAAGTTTACTACAGCTTCAAGTTTTTAATTTTTTATTATTTTTTAAACTTTTAAAAATATACAGGGTGATAATGTGCAGGGCTGATGTATTCCAGGTGATGATCGTCGCACTAAGCATGCTATGACTCATCACTATACAAATTTATAGCCTTACAGGCCCAACGTTACTCGAAGGGTTTACTAGCTCTAGGACTATTACAACAAAAACAACTTAAAAATAATTTATATAAATATTTATTAATTATATATAATCATTACAAATGACAAAAGTGATTATTTACCAAAAGCTTAAAAACAATTCGGTAAGTCCTAGCTACCAGATCGAACTAATAACCATCAATCTGGGGTATGGATCAGTTCTGGTTGGTATAGTATGACATTAAATGAAATAAATAGAATAAAAGTATCAACTAACAACAAAACTTAAAACTTAAAAATAAATTATGTAAAAAAAATGTATTAAACGGTTTTATTGTACTAAAATGTTAAAAACAATGCGGTAAGTCAATCTTTGGGCGTTGCTTATCCAAAGTAAATATTATAATAGAAATGTCAAGTGCCCATCAATTTCATTAGTTGTCTGCTCAATACCCCAGATTACTAAGATGATTAGTGCGATCTGGTAGCTAGGACGATTTATTTTTTAGCTTTTAGTATGTACAACAAAACCGTTTGACGTATTTTTTTGCATAAATTATTTAACGTTTAATAAGTGATTATTTATATCACCTACCAGTGATGTGTTTTTAAGGAATAGAAAAAACATTGGTAAGTGATTAAATAACTTATTAAAATTATAAATTAACCCCTTATAGTGTAAATGTAATCAATCAATAATTATATAGTTGGGTGCATAATGCATATGGCGTTTCAAGTTGCTATTTTAATTTAATCAGGATGTTAAACGTGGTATAACCTGTGTTTAATATAAAGGTAAGTTATAGCAATAACTATAAAACGCTAATAAAATATATAGTATATTACATTACAAGTGTGGAAAATGACTAATTTCACACGAGTGGGAATATTGTAGCACGAGGCGCTAGCCGAGTGCGACAAACCCTACGAGTGTAAGAAAGTTATTTTGACACGAGTACTGTACACTATTTTTCCTACGACCACTAATTATTCACCAAAAAAAAATTAAAGTTTGTCTTAACAGAAAAAAAAACAATTGAGAACTTTGCAACACTAGGGTGATTTTTACTTTGTAACACTAGTGTGATATGTACTTTTCCTCACTGCTATATTATACTGTTTTGACAATATTTTTACATCGAAAATCACCTACCTAGAAGCATTATTTTGAAATTTAACAAGGCCCTCACCTAATAAAAATTGTATGGTTTGGTTAGGTAATAACGGTAAGGTTTTCTGATATTTTAAGGGTTTTTTTTTAATTATTGATAGTTACATATTTCAGACACTCTTCTAAATAAAACGTAAATGGCCCATATACACAATATTCCGGTTTTTTTAAATATTAGTATACAAACTTACGGGACCGGGGAGTGAAAAGGGTGCTGGGTGGGATGAAATTGGTAAAACGAGTTAATGAAACTGAATATCACATGTAAAATTAAGTAAAATTACATTTTTTCTTATATTTTTAGAAAAAATATAAAAAATATGAAAATTGTAAATGCATAACCTAAAGTCCTAAAAGTAAGCAAAATAGGACTACTAAACGTCCGTTATAACATACAAAATATGGAAAGCATTTGGCAACGTCGGAAGGGTCTGATTCTATTTATGAATGGATAAAAGAAAGTGGATTCATAAAGTGTGTATTAGCCTTAGGTTTAATTAAGGGATTAAAAAAAGATTTAACTAGTTGTTTGAGTATACGAAGACAGAGAGAAAGGAATTTGATCTATAGGAGTTTTTTCTCTGGCGCTTTAGGTGAAGGGTCAAGCAGCAAGGCTGCCTCTATAAAGTGCGTGCTCAAAGGTAGGATGGAGATTTTTAATTTGATCTACTTACCTGACAACACTGTGCCACTGAGCGAGCAGGCAGTAAAAGTTGCTTTTTGTGGTTATGTCTATTTTTGTTTATGTTTTTTTTCGGAAATTTTATTATTACTCTTTTTAATATTAGAAGAAAGCATAAACTGTGTAGTAACTTAACGGTAATAAGATGATTTTCGCTAATTTGAAAGTTTTTTTACTGTCACTACAATAAATATGTCACTTGCAAAAGCAGTTTGTAGAATGACATCATAATTTATATCACACGAGTGTTGTAAAGTACTTTGCAACACTGATGCCGTAAAGTACTTTGCAACACTAGTGTGATATAACGCATTTTCTATGTATGAAACCAGTGTGCTATTTGCTATTTTCACAAGTGGTCGTAGAAAAAATAAATTTTATATGTTTTTTAAAGTTTTTTAAAAAAGGGGTGGTTTTATTAAACGGTTTTACTTAGCTTGATCTGTTTATTTGTTATTTATACGTTTTTTTTTATTTGTTTGGGTCACATTTAGTAATTGGAATTTGACACCTTTCTTAACGATAAATGGAACTGAAATTTGGTACACTCTCTTAAATTTAATAACAATACAATATAATACATTCTTTATGATTGTAAATACAAGATGGCCGCCGATACAAAATAGCAGATTACATATTTCTTCACCACAACCTCAATATGGATATCAAATAAAAGGGTTTGATTGGTAAATTAGAGCCCACTATGAAAATATTTTAAATTCAAAATGGCAACCCCCTCAAAATAGCGGATTACATATTTTTTCCACAACTACCCCAATGTGGGTATCAGATAAAGGGTTTAATTCGTAGAATAACACCCTTGAAAAAGTTAAAAATCCAAGATGGCCAGCGCAGCAAAGTGTTAAATTATGTATTTTCCACAACTACCTCAATATAAAATCGTTGGTTAGTTCTAATAAGTTATAGTAAGGCATTAAATCAACTCAATAGAATGAAAAGTATCAATTAACAAAAAAACTAAAAACTTGAAAATAAATTGTAAAAAGAAAAAAATTAAAACGGTTTTATTATACTAAAAGTTTAAAAATAATTCGGTAAGTCCTAGCTAACAGATCGCACCAATCTTCTTATCAATCTGCTGTATTGATCAGACCAACAATAAAATCGTTGGAAGCTTGAAATCTCTATCATAATATTTACTTTAAATACGTTACGCCCAATAATTTTATTAATGGTCTGATTAATACCGCAGATTGACGAGAAGATTGGTGCGATTAGTACAATCAACCATGTTTTTGTATATTTAATTTAATACTGTATTTAACCGAAAGGGGTCACAAAAGCAAAAAACGGTTTTACGTAAAAATAAGGAAAGAAATTTTTAATTCTTTTACGCATATTTTATGAATAAAACTTTATATTTTAATAGATAATAAAAAAAACAATTACTGATTCAAAAACAACAAAATTACCCCAACTAACCTAATATCTTTGTTTATTTTTTTACTATAAATTATACAAAAGTCAAAGGGGTTTTAAATTTATATCTTGACACCCGGTATACTGTGTAAGGCTTTTGCGGCCATCTTCTGCTACACAGTAGTACGCAAGTAGTCTACTAGGAACAATTTTCGTGATATTTCTAAAACATTTTAGACGTTTCTAAACTACTATAAAAGGGCGATGGAAAAGCTTGAAGAGCTAGTATAGATTCGACTATTGTGGTGTTTACTTTGAGACATTGAAAAGTAAAGATTTGTCTTTACTGTAACTATAGTTACGTTAGATTGTTAATAAAAAGTATAAAAACGAAAAGGTGTTTTTATACGAGGTGATTCGGAACAAAATCTTTAAAACCGCTAAAGCAGCTGCATTAACCAAACTTGATATCTATGTTTTGGATATGTGGAATTAAATAGTGCTATCGGCACCGTTGCCAAATTTCCCAGTTTTCTTTTACATGTAAATGTATTTTTTTAATGCAAAGCTTTATTAACTTTTGTTGTATTAAATTGTGCGAGTCAAATTTAGTAAGTTTCCAAATTTTTAAAATTAAAAAGTACGTTAGCTTCCCATATCTTTAAAACCACTAAAGCTGTGTTTACAAAAGGTGGGATTTGGGGGCTTTAAAGGCTTGCCTAATGGATCAGTAATCTTAGCACTGTTGCCAAATTAAAATACGGTGTTGTCATGTCTTGGCCGCTAGAAAAGACTAAATTTTAGAAGTTTAAAATCTTATTATGGCAAGTTCAGTGGAACTGAGTTTAAACCTGCTTTGTTCAACTGGGCCTAAATTTCACAAGCTTATTTTTTAGCAATTAAGTTAAATAGGAGTGTTTAAAATACCATAAATAATATATGTGACCCAAAACTGGAAAATATAGCCATACTGTTCAACTAGAGAGGTTTTAAGAGCTATAAAGGTGCATTTGTAATTTTTACCTTAAATATAGTGCTGTCACTTTTAAGAACTAGTAAAATTTAAATTTTAAAAATTTGTGGACCTATTAATTTATTGTGATATAAATAAATAGGGCGTCCATCTATATTATAACTAGTTAGGAAACACTCTGTATATGGTGTCCATGGATGGACTTAACTATACTTGTTTTTTTAATATCTCGAAAAAAATGTACCTATTTTTTATAAAAATGTATGCTTAGTCCAAATTTTTGACGTGGAGTGACTATACACAAATGTGCCAATGAAGGATTTAATTTCCATAGTCTAAGATCCGAATAGAAAGCAACCTTCACCCATCTGTTTACTGGATAAAAACTGTTTTATGTTAAAGATAGTCTTTAAACAAATGTATTGCCATGGGGTTGCCTAAAAAGTGAGGTCAAGGGGATGACCAATTAAAAAAGTAAGCTTTAAAATTTTTAAGTATAATGATATTTAAATTTTTTTATTGTACATGACAGTAGTAGCCTATTAGTACATTTTGTTTCTTCAATTTTATTAGGCTGTGGTAAATTTTTAAATTTTAAACTTTTTTGGTACAATTTGTATTATATAAGCAAACATATTTTATTAACTGGCATTGCGTATTTAAAAATATAGGGGTTGTCATTATACAGGGTGTGTCAAAAATTTTGAGGTTATTTTACCTAATTTTTTAGGCAACCCTGTGGCGATACCTTGGTTTAAATACTATCTTTAATATAAAACAGATTTTATCCGGTAAACAGATGGGTTAAGGTTGCCTCCTAATCGGATCTCGTACAACCATAATCACAGAATTATTTCACCATAATATTATTGACGTCTCACTTAATAATCTTATTCGAGCCTGCCTTACTTCCACCTATTTTATGTTTTAAGAAGTTTTCTATGAGCAGACCTAGGGTGCAGCCATGGGATCACCATTGTAACCAGTGGCTTATATCTTCATGGAGTCATTCGACGAAAATTCATTGTCGACAGCTCCTTTTAAACAAAAAATTTGGTCATGGTCTGTCCATATAGTTGGAAACATGGACTCATTCTTTTTTGGATAATTTAAATACCCAGTATTTAAACATAAAATTCACTATGGAAATTGAAGCGGATGGAGCCATACTCTTTTAGACGTACTTGTAAGCAGAAACGAAGACGGCAGAAAACCTACCCATACCAACAAATATCTAAATGCCAGTTTTCATCACCAACCGTCACAAAAACAATCCGTCATCAATTTAATAGTTCACAGAGCCCTTTTTATTTGTGACAAAGAATTATTAGCGTCGGAAGCCCTAAAAACTGACTAAAGCGTTAAGAGGCTATGGATATTGCACTAACGATATGAGACGTTCTATTCATCGATATAAAAATCCTATTCCCAGGACTAGTACCAGTAATGATAGTGTTGAACCTGTGAACAGTTCAGTATTATTACCATGTACCGCTTGACACAGGATATTGTTACCACCCATTTTCTTTTTTGTTTTTTAAGGAAGGCTAATAAAAATTTTATAGTATTATAATTACATAAATTAACATTTTTTGACCTAACCACAACCCAAAATCACTTCTGATTTAACCGGATATACCATTAACTTTCTAATTTTAAATACAAGTGCCTAATTTTTTTCCTATATTTGTATTTTCTATAAAATTTTGTTTTTGGTGATATATCACACAGGGTGTGGAGCCTGGAGAATACGATACCAATTACGTCATTTTTAAATTGTCAGATAAGTGGAATATATATCTAATTAACTCACTCTATCTTAATCCCATGCACTCAAAAATTTCTAATAGATATATTATCTTTTTTTACGATGAGCCCTGTATACGGGACTCATATTTGGTGGATTTACTTAACTGGGTACAAGGTATCTTCCGGTGTGTTAATCTGCCGAGCTGTAGTAAATCCCGAAATCCCCCTTTTGGGCTCTCCTACCATAATATTTTAAGAAATAAACGCTAAGATAAAAAGCAAAGTGTTTTTCTACAACTCCCTTTGTATTAAGTTACTATATATATATATTTATACTTCATAGTTTTATTTCATAGTTTTGGAAAAGTAGCCAACAAAATTTTTTTAATAAACTTACTATTGTGAAGATGTGGCTGAATTTTGTAAATCTCTCTCTTTCAAATATTATTTTCTCAATCTTTTTGTAATTTTAACATGCTAGTTGTAGAGTACATGTATATCGTCATACTGAATCCTCTTTGATCGATCGGATAAAACTTAGGAACTTGTTCTGGTTGGTCAATTTCGAACAAACTTTTAAAATCGATCAATTAGAACACGTTCTCAAGTTCTATCCGATCGGTGGAATCGGATTCAATATATTTCGCTTATTATACAAGGTAAAAAGAAACTTTAAATACAAAAGTTTTAGAAAATCATCCAAACCGTCAAAAAATATATTCTTGCAAATGCAAAGTGAACTAAAAATGTGTAAAGAATCAAAATTTATTTTTTAAATGAAACACCCTGTATATTATGTCACCATTAAGAAGGTCTTTTAAAAGCTTTACAAATATACCCCATTTAATATATCTGTCTTTATTACTTTGCGAAATATGACCACTTAAATCGGAAAAATAGTATATATGGTTTCCATTTTCCTGTCTACGGCGCGGCGACACTAAGGTGGGACTGTAGATGTAATGGAAATTATACCCAGATTTAAATGGCCATATCTCCGAAACTATTTAAGATAGATACATTAAATGTGGTATTTTTGTAAAGTTTTTTAAAAGGCCATTTTAACAGTAATATAATATACAGGGTGTTTCATTTTAAAAAAATTAAAAATTTTCTCCACACATTTTTGGCTCACTCTGTATATGCAAAAATATTTTTTGGACGGTTTTAAAATTTTCTTAAAAATTTGTATTTAAAGTTTCTTTTTACTTTGTATAATTAACGAGATAGGCGTTGTCTAAATATACGGGCCAACCCTGTACACGTACTCATAGTATTAAGGAACTAGTTTAGCCCTGGCCGAATAAAATTAAAAATAATAATAAATATAGACTTTTACAACTACCATTATTCTTATTGTTTTTATTAACAATTAGGTAATAGCAGCGTCAAGTAATATAAAACGTTTTTAGAATAATATGCATAAAAAATTAAAATGTAAGAAAATACAAATCCCAAAATCGACTGTTACATACGATCCTTATACGTATTATAATACAAATGGTGCTATCAGACTGCGCTAAAATATTATTATTTACCATATTTGAAAATCATAATAATTATTTTTATGATGCATAATAATCATTTTTATGATGCACAAATGCTATAAAATTCCTATTACTGCTCTGGCTAAGCACCTCGACGCCCCCTAGCAAAACATTCAACAGGCGTCGCATTGTTGAGCGTCTGTCTGTGCCCGACTGCCACGCGGGAAAAACGTATTTACGTGCAAAAAACAGCTGGAAACTCGCGATAACCGATCGTATTATTATTTATTATTTTATTATACATCGCCTTATTACTTGGTTTACAAAAAAAACTTTTAAACTGAGAAACTAGATTTTTGTTGTGAAAGGTAGAAAAAGTAAGTATAAAATTTTATGTTATATTACTATAATAATTTTATTTTCGGTTTTGTGCCTTTATTTGCTTATCTCCAAAAACTTTTGCAACAATAATACTTTAATTTTTTCTATTTAAATAAAATATAAGTGGTAATATATTTTTTAATAAATGTGTGCCTAAAATAACCTTGAGTGACGAGGGAGCAAAAAAATTACAATTTCTATTATTTTTAAGCATTCTTCATAAAAATTTTTACTTGTAACAAATTGAAAAAAAATGTTAATTTATTCGAGCGTCATAAAGACCTATTCGGTTGCAAAGCTTAGATAATAAAAAAAATATATATATATAATTATATAATGTATGCCTTTTCATGGGTGGGGAAGCGGCTATGAATTTTTAATATATTAAAAAAATACTGTTATTATTTCTGCTTGGAGAAATCGTTCGGATTATATATTTTCGTTATTCTTCAATTGTTTTCCTTAAAATAAAAAAAATATGCCACGCTCAAGAATGTTAAAATAAGGTATTTTTTACAACTTTGTAGCCCTCCGCTTTCTTTACGTCACTCTCTTATATCAGATTAGTAAAATATACACTGTTAAGCATGTAATTACCTTACCATATTTTAGTCTGACGCGCTCAATAATTTCTGTTGGATATATTTTTGTTTTTATGATCGGTCCACTATACGGGGCTCGTCTTTGATGGAGGTACTTAACCGGATACAAGGTATCCTCCGGTATACTGTCGTGCTGTAATAAATCTCGTAATCCTTCTCTTGGGCTTCTCCACCATTTGTATGCAGGGTTCGCAAAAACTTTAAAAACCTGATTTTTCTTTATACTTTATATAAAATATAAACAATTTTTTTCTTCTTAAGCCAATTGTCGATTTATTTTTTTAACCATTTGTGGTTAAAATACAGATATTATCAATGAATTTATGTATTTTATAGTTGTATTAAAAGTCTTGTCAAACTCATTTTGATGATCTTAAAAATGAATTGTTATAAAACTTAAAAAAAATTACGTAAACAACTTAAAAAAGTAACAAACAAAAAAAAGAAATTAAAATTTGGTATTCACACACCTCCCAATCTACAATTTTCTAGCTGAAAATAAATGTATAAATAAAAGCAGTTTTAAATTTGAAATTTAGATATTTTAGCCAAACTGTGAAGTTCAATAAAATGTTTTAAAAATATTTTTATCGATAACAAATCTTCAATCTTATTAATATCAATTTTAAAAAATTAGAATGTTTTTTAAATAATAATTTAAATATTAGGAAAAAAAAGGATACATTTATTAAGCACTTTTTATTTAGGATTTTTTAAAAATGTATGACAAAATCAAAACCATATTTTTCGATAAGGTATTGTATATTTCTCAAAATCTATAAATTTCAATTATTCTCTTTAAAAAATTATGACATAAGCTATGGTTGTTTTAAAAAAATGCTTCTATTAACCTTTAAAAAATGACATCACGTCGATTAGGAATAATATTTTTCCTACGACCACATGTGAAAATAGTAAATAGGACACTGTTTTCATGCATAGAAAATGCGTTTTATCACACTAGTGTTGCAAAGTACTTTACCACACTAGTGTTGCAAAGATATAATATGAAGCTGTCATCGCTGTCATTGTTATTTAAAATAAATTTAAAGTTATCAGCCTGTTAATGGGATTTACATTAATAAATTCATGCAGTATTTTTTAAATGAGGACCTTTTTTAATTCTAAAATGATGAAAAGCTACTAGGTCGGTGATTTTTGATATAAAAATATTGTTAAACAGTATAATACATCGCAGTAAGGAAAAGTATATATCACCCTAGTGATGCATAGTTTTCAATTGTTTTCTTATTTTTTCTGTGAAGACAAACAACTTTTTTTTTTTTTCTTGAGAATAACTTGTGGTCGTAGGAAAAATAGTGTACATTACTTGTGTGAAAATCACTTTCTTACACTCGTGGGTTTTTCGCACTCAGCTGACGCCTCGTGCAACAATATTCCCACTCGTGTGAAATAAGTCAGTTTCCACCCTTGTAATGTAATATACTATAAAATGAAAATTTACTACATGCACGTTACAAAAAAATATGACAACAAACCTAAAAGTATAGTTTTCGACTGTCAATAATTCCGCATTTTTTTAACAGCCATAGCTTATATTACATGTATTTTAAGAGAACAGATTAATTTTTAAAGATTTTTGAAAGACATACAGGGTGCTCCATTTAAAATAACAAAGTTTCCCCATATCGGAAAATTAAGTTTTTGAATGACTAATCAGATTTTTAATATTATACAGGGTGATTCAAAAATCGATTACGAAACTTAAGGGGGTGATTCTACTTGACGAAATAAGGGTAGAGCTTTATATAATTTTTTTTTAAATGTCATTTGTTTTCAAGTTACAAGCCGTCAAAATTCAATTTTTATTTTGGTTTTTTCGCCATATTGCATTTATTTTTTAACCTATCCAGTTGATATTTGGCACACAAATGGAGCTTTGCAGATTCTAACATTTTAAGACAACTGTACTTTTTTTAAATACCGCCAGAGGGAACTTTACCTAAAACTTAAAATTTATTTACATCATAACTTTTTATTTTGACAGATATCGCAAAGCTGGGAGTGCTATTTTATAGACAATCAAAAACTTTAAAAACAAGGTGTTTTTTATTAAAGTCGATAAACCTCACCGTTTAGGAACCAATAGACATCAAAGTTTTTATCAATTTCAATTCACTTTTGTTAGTGCGTTTCTTTCTTTCTTTTATTTATATATAATAAAAAAAAATGTATCTAATAAAATGGCAACAACATCAAGCAAAATATGACAAACAAATGTCATAGTGCACTAGGAAGGTTTAAAAGAATTTGAGAGAGGCGCTTAATTTAAATAACTGTCTAAGGCCCGCCGAAAATTGAACCCAGCCCACGCACAGCACATACGTAGCCCACGCCCACCCCATCGTTCCCACGTCCACGTTTTTAATCAGTTTACCGCATTTTTGACCCAATACTGACCCACGTTACTGGTTGGTAAAATCCTTCTGGATCAGTCCGGATTTACGTTTCGGCGGTCCATAGGAGTAAAAAAATCCTTGCTTCAAAACGACGACTTTTCTCCAAACATTTTCATACACAGCCCCCAAAAAATGTGAAGACCAAAAAAGAAGGTCCTTACTTCAATTTAACGACCAACTTTCTTAAAATTTTCTTCCTTTTTTTTGTCGTGTGGTGTACGCCCTATTATGGTGGCATCTCATAGGCGATTGCCTTCGTTGCCTATGCTTAAATCCGGCACTGTTCTGGATTTAGAATCCGATATTTAATCCTCTAACTTTATCCTGTATGTCATCTGGATGACTTAAATCATACAGAACGGGATTTTTCCGCAAAACTTGAATTAAGCGTTCGGGATTAACCATATTTCAGATTTTTAAAAAGAAACTCATGCTGCACAAGACCCACGAAATCTGTGCGGTAATCACAAACCTATAGACGCGTGGCTGGCAGCAGAATGGGCTAGCTCTGGGCTGGGTCCAATATGCGCCACTTCATTTAAAAGCACGTTTTACAAAGTAACGCTCGCGTGGGCTGCGCGTGTGCTGTTCGTGGGCTGAGTTTAATTTGCTGCGGGCCTAAAACCCGTCGAATTCGACGGGATTTATTCTAGTATCATATAAATAGTGTAATGACGCTATATATTTAAAGTGTATAGTTTTAAAGAAAGTGCATTTAAATAAAAGCTTGTTTCAAAAAAAGTTTTTTACTTTTACTTTATTTTGTATTATTTTCTTTAATAGAGCATATTAGTTTTTACAACAAAAGCACTTTTCTCCGGTAACGGAAATGAAAATTATACAATAATTTATCTTTGGCAAACAATTTTATCTCTGACATAGTTTTGTTAACACACAAAATCGGATAATGGTATTTATTGATTACTGCCGCTCTTATTAAATGGTATGGATGATTGGCAATTAAAAGTATACGGGGTGCTTTAAAAAGAGCAAAAAAACATGATTTAAGATTAAAATTACTGTTTCACCTGGATAAAATACAAATTTTAGGTTAATTTTAAAAGTATAAAATTACCAGGTTTATAAAGATTGCCTAAGACCCAAGATATATAATTTGTTTTAAATTTATTCACAAAATACCACTGTGGTAAAAAGCCTCGTAGCTATTGTCAGTGTTTAACTTTTAGTTCTAAGAGAAGTAAAAATAAATTTTCGACTTATTATTTAGTGCGGACTTTTAGTTTCTAGTCCACACGATGTATAGGGGTGTCTCAACTCTATTCATACAGGTAATAACTTTGGCCCTGTACTACAAAATAACAAAATAAACTTAAAATAAAAACATATTTATTTGGATACATTTTTTTATTGACAGTACTAGTTAAGTTAGTACAAGGTATCTAAAAACATAATTTTTATTGTTAAGTAAGTGTTTTTGTTAATGAAACACCCTATACATTTTAACTGGTTTTGACTTTGTATTAAATTATAAATTAAAAATGTTAAGCACACGAGCCGCCAATTTTTGCTGTTTTTTTAGATATTAGTAGTATGCTGATATACTGGTTAAGCAAATAGGTAAACAGCAAAAAGTGTATGTGACTAATCCAATCAAAAATGTTTACATCCAGGTATTTACTTTAAATTCTACCTTTTCCTCTCATTGCCTATCTGTTAATTTATTTAGCTGATCCGGTATACCATTTAACGATAATAAGTGAAGAAAGGTAATGGGAAATATTTTGGTTTAATTATTTAAAAATATTTCTATTACTGTCAGAGTGACAAATAATTTAATAACCTATAATTAATTACCTTGCATTATAAGAACTCTCAATAGGTATGTCAAAAATTTAGTTTATTTTAGACACATACTATTTACTTAATTGCACTAACAAAACAACAATACGACAATTGTGGTTGTTTCTCAGGTTAAGTAAGTACATAATATGTATTCAAAATAAACTTGCTGACTTACCTTGTTAGTAGTTCTGAAAATGAAGGACAATTATTTATATGGTAATATATTATTTGTCACTCTGATAGTAACAAAATTCTTTAGAAATAATTAATACCAACTTATGATTTTTATTCTTTACTTCTTTACGCATTTTTGATATTAAATTTAATTTAGACTTAAAATTTGTTAAAATATGCAAGGTCTCCCCTAAAAACCCACCTGACAAAAATTTTGTTTTTCTGCTTCTATATTAACTGTTACTGTCAATAAAAAAAGTGTACCGATTCAAATAGACAATTTTTATTTTAAGTTTAATTTTGTATCTTGTGGAAAAATTGTGCTTAAGATGACATACTCAGGTCAGATGACACAGTGCTTATATTCGTAAAATTATACGCGTTACTAGCACCCTAACATCGTTAGCACCTTAGCACACAGATGGGTCCACCGTCCAAAACTCCTGGAACCATCCACTTGCGCTGTTTGGCTGGCATATGCTGCAATGTATATTGTAAGAAAAAATGGCGTACCTCGTAGGGCAACCTAACATAGCAAGTTGTTTTCATTGAGGAAGAACTATCAACGCGTTTACGCGTCATTCGTTTAGTCCATTGAAATGTTACATTAAGGGTAAGAATTTGAGAGGGGGACGCAATTTTATTTTTTGGTGTCATGGGGAGGTCAAAGTAAAGTTACATTCAAGTTTGTGGGGTCGCCACCCTTGTCCTGTGGCCGCCATCTTGGAAAGGGGTGCAAACGGTTTTTATTATTTATATAAACAACTTTTGATTACACAAAAAAATATTTTTTATTTCTTGTATAAAAATAAATTATCTTTAATTTTAACTTTGTTACTTTGTTTCCTAAGACAAGAAATAAAAAGGTATTCACGAAAATTAGGGTCAAAATAAAGTTTTTTTCTTTTTGTTATAACTTTTTTCTATTTACTTTACAAAAAAAAATACAGTAAAGCATTTTTATAGAAAACATTTAAAAATAATTTTGGTCCTATCACTTTTCATCATACGATGAAAAATAACAAAGTTTTAAACAAAAGTAGATATCAATTTATGAAATTTGTTAACCTGTCAAGAGTAAACACCTTAGTTTACAGTGTAGTCGAGCGGATTGGAATAAATTCATTTAAAATTCAGTGGTTTATTTTTGAAAAAACGTTAAAACACGTCGATTTTTGTTTTTGATTGCGATCTTTTCATGATAAAATCATGTGTACAGGGTGGCCCGCAAATAGGCAATGACCATCAAGCTATTTTTTACATACATGATTTTACTATACAAAACACCGCAGCCAAAAACAAAAATTGACGTCTTTCAATGTTTTATCCAATAACAAACCACGAAATTTTAAATAAATTTATTCCAACCCGCTCGACCACACTGTAAACTAAGGTGTTTACTCTGACGGGTTGACATATTTCAGAAATTGATATCTACTTTTGTTTATAACTCTTTTATTTTTATCTACCGATAAAAAGAAATAAAAACAAAATTATTCTTTAAATATTATTCTATAAGAATGCTATTTGCATTTTTTGCAAAATAAAAGAAAAAAGTTATACTGGTTTAAAAGAAATGTTTTACAAGAAGCCCTTATTTTCGTTTTTAACTTTTTTATTTTTAGTGTAAGGAACAAAGTTAACTGACTTAAAATTTATTTATTTTTGTAATCAACAGTTTTTCATATAAATTATAAAAACCGTTTGCATCCCCCACAAACTTAAATTTAACATTACTTTGACCCCCTTTTGATAACTAAAAATAAAATTGCGTCTTTCCCAAATTGCACGCTAAGGCTCTAAAAATGTAACATTTCAATGGATTAGTTGTAAAAGGAAGATATGGCGCAACCATTAAAAGGGACAAAGAAAACAAGATAGGGTGGCCTCTAGAAAATTCAACGTGCTGCAGGCCACACTTTGTCGTTTTTAGAAACTTTGTATAAATTTTGGTCGTTTTAAGCTAATATTTAATGCGGCTATAGAATCTCTAGAAACAGCAGAAAGTTAGTAGAAAAGTTTTACCAAGAAAAAGGTATTTAACTGTGACATGTGCACTGATAATTAGATATATCCACTTAGACTGTGCTGTGTTATCTTACCTACGATAGACATGATTATGTTTTAATCTTTTTTTTAATTATTTCTAATATTTTCTAATGTAACTTTAGGATTAATTTCGGTGCTTTATAAATACACGTTTTTAGTATGCAACCTAACATTTATTTTTTTCACGACCGTTATAAAAATGCTGTTTTTTAATCGTTAACATAAAGATAAAGTACTTTATTCTAGTACACCACATAATGTGTTAAAAAAAGTAACTTTTTTAACACTTTAAAGCTTTTTCACACTTTTCTGTGCCTACTACAACAAACCCAAATACCAATTTATGTAATGTAACAGTAAACGCAATAGCAACTGAACCAAAGGGTCAAGTTACCTTTTATTTCGTCAATATTTCTTTTAGTTTATGTGTCACTAGTTTTAACATTTGAAAGTTTTTGAATAAATTTAATAAAGATCATTAAAAATTAATAGTAATAATGAATTTAAATTACTTAGAATTTGAAAAGAAATTTATACTGTTGAAGTATTATTTCTGCGAAAAGTAAGCTCATACAATTTTCTAAAATTAAATCAAAAGTGCATATTTGTAAAGAAGATAATTATTGTCTCTTTAAAAAGTAAGGAGGCTATTTTTTTTATCTTTGGACAAACCACGAATGTTAAAAGCCTAAATACTAACGTACCGTGGGTAAATGGGGACTTAAATATTTGGGGGAGAGGGATGATTTTTACCTGCAATATAATGCCTGTGCTGCCAAAATTAAAATTAATAAGTTTAAATAAATTAAACATGTGGTAATTTGGAAATTTCTTATACGGTCGTTGAAAAAATATAGTATGTAACACATACATGAAGTGCCTTTTTTTCGTGGAATTACCGCACTCGCCTGACGGCTCGTGTTGTCAAACTTTCTGTTCGTAAAAATGTATCACTTTATGCACTTGTTGCATAAATTACTATTATATCACCTTTGGGTTTTCAATATTTGCCCATTAACAAAAGTATGTTATCTTAAGCACAAAACTCCTACAAGGGAGAAGTTATTTCGTGTACAAACACAGTTGAAAAACTCAAACTTTCTGTTCGTAAAAATGTATCACTTTATGCACTTGTTGCATAAATTACTATTATATCATCTTTGGGTTTTCAATATTTGCCCCTTAACAAAAGTATGTTATCTTAAGCACAATACTCCTACATGGACGAAGTTATTTCGTGTACAAACACAGTTGGAAAACATTTTATAAAACTTTACCACGATTTGTTTCATTCGACTAATCTTAAACTTTATTAACTTTAAAGGGTTTGTTTTCTAATCTTTGTCTTGTGAACACAAAGCCTTTGATAGACAGTGTTCAGTAACTTCTATTTAAGTCAAATAAAGAAAATATTTACTTTTATTTTTTGTCTAAACTGTTTTAATTAACAATAATGCAATGTTTTAGTTTTAATAGTTGTCGAGTTAAAAATTTAACAAAAATTTTGTTGTTCTTTTTTATTGTACATAATAAATAAAAATATCAGTTGGTTAGATTTTTGTAGTTTTCAAATCTTTGATTGGTCATTATTGTTTCTTAGGATACGAAAATTTTATTAAAAATCCCATATTAGCCTTTAAAAAGGCTTAAAAAATTACACTTTGATAAAAAAACAACTTGCAAATAAAATATTTTCTAACAAGTGCTAAAAGTACACCTATTCATGATCTTCTATATTATCTTTCTATATCATGACCCACTAGGTAAAATTAAATTTTTAAATTATTAACTTCAATTTAGTTGCATGTTACATATTTTTGAAAAGCTATACAGGGTGTTCAATAGGAAAAATAATATGCTTGGTCCATATCTCAAAAAATATAAAATTTAAAAAATTTAACTACGCCACTGGATTCTACGTAAAAATATTAACTAATATCTGTTTTTACTTTTGGTGTAAGTTCTATGATAACTTGAAATACGAGGGGGTCCAAAAATGGAAAAAAATAAATTTTGCCCTTTACGTCAAAACAAGAGGGCCATAAAAATATTTTAGTGTCACCTTTAGTTTAATTAAAAAGTAGTAACAGTTTGCAAAATCCGCAAGTCTCTATCTCTAATAAGAACCGAGATACCCTGTGATTGCAACGAAATCCGGACACCCAGTACTTAAAATTAGGGAAACCCAGGTAAAGTGAACACCCCGGGCAAATCGAATAGTCCCCATTATGCCCAAACTATTCGTTTGACATGAACCTCGCGGTCAGAGAAACTTTTGGCCATTAAGTCAATAAGCGGCAAACACTAAAGTAAGAGGCCGAGTTGCGCAGCGTCTTGACGACGGTAAATTGTGTTTTCGATAAATAAATTCAATATTTCGAGGTAAGTGCTTTGATGATATCTTCTATATTATTTGTTTGTAATCCTTGGGCGTACTATAGTTCTATTGTATGAAAAAGTGGCTTATTATAATATACTAATTATAAAATCAAAATCAACAGTTTTTGCAAGATTTGGCCTAACCTCAAAAATGGCAGTGTTGGGCAAAGTGAATAGGGCAAAGTGGATATGGTATCCACTTTACTCGGGTTTGAGAATATTTAACTGCAGATTATAAAACTCTTTTGTTGAAGATGGTGAATAAATACAAAAACAAAACTGATCAAGACCATTAATTTGGGTAAATGTGGAAAGTTAGTGAAGGGTACTGATAAAAAGCATGGGATGGCTGATTCAACTCTATACAGACTAGTCAAGAATAGTGTCGTTACTCCAAAATTTGGCTGATTCCGTAGCATTTTCAGTGAAGATTAAGAGACGAAGCTAAAGGTCAATCTTAAAATCATAGACTTCTATATATGAAAGAAGAGAAAAAGCAAAAGTTTAAGAAAAATAAAGTAAGAAATGTTACTAAAAAAATTAAATGTAGAATCAAAAAATATTCCTAGACTATTTGTAATTAGAAGATGGTAATTCACTTTACCTGGGCATCATATCCACTTTACCCAGGAGTCTGGGCAAAGTGAATAATATGACACATTTTTGAATTTTATTTTTAGTTACTTATGGTTTTACTTGTGAACTTAATTGAGTACAAAATATGTAGACGCAATTAATAAAGATTGATTTGTAGTATTTATTTTGTTGCTATCTCTTATACCTTTCTTGATAAAGTCTCAAACATCTTAAGGTATTCACTTTACCCGGACTTCCCCTATACCTGTAATTTTCCTTAGAATAATTTTCATAAAAATTTAGCTACATCAACAATGCTTAAAGCTTAAATAATAATTGCCCTATGATATACAGTTAAAAATCGCGAAAACTTTATTTTACAATTTAATTTTATTAGGTTGTTTTTTATAAATATCTATAAATACTCCTCTGGTCTCTTTAATTTTCTATTTCTTTTTATAATCTGTAAACAGTTTTTTCACTTTTAAATTTTTCCTTAATTTCAATACAAGCGTCACTAAAATAGCCCATATTGTATATATAATCCTATTAAAAATAATTTAACGAGTACTATGTATGATAATTTAATTTTTATAATTATTATCCTTATTATTTAAAATTTAATTTTGGTAAGTTGTTTTTTTATAAATATCTTGAGAACCAAAATAGTTAGATGCGCCGCTAACCATGGAGTTTTAAAAAAGTAAACACTGAAACATATACAGGTCGGATAAGGCCACAGTATAAAATTATTTTACTCTATACAGGATGTCTCAAAAAAGTGTGACGTATCAAAGTTATATTTTTTAAATGGAACACCCTATATTTTATAACGGTTTTAGATTCTACATAAAAAATAACTCAAATCAAGATCAAATATTGTACAGGGTGACCAAATAACAATTTCAATTTTTCAGAAAATCAAATAGCCAGATCTCTCTTATTTTAAATGGAACACCCTGTATTTTTTACGTCACATGATAACAAATAAAATACTCTTTTAAATGATGATAGGTTGCCTATACCTATCTTTTGTGCTTTTTTGGTAAAATCTGTTTTTACAAATTTCTAGTCCAAATGTTTATTTATATTAAAGTTGGCTGTGACATAGCAGCCATTTATATTTTTCTTAAGAAAATAACAACGACCATTTATTGATTACTAGTGTTTTAGTCAGTTTAAAAGAAATTTCAATGATTTTAAATAAAAACCCTTCTTCTACAACAACAAGATGATATAATACTGGTAGGATGTGAAAAAATGGTTTACTTTAGTCTATATGTAATTCTGAAAAATATACCAGGAGGAACCATCTGATAACCTTAATAGTTGCTTTAAAAAATTTGACACAGTGATTATGGATAATGGAAGAAATGAGTTATAGGTCACAAAATGTCGTCATAACTGACCAGAGGCGTTATTAGGATTGTTTAAAAACACAAGTTTTATCATTACCACATTCAGCTGAAATAAGTGTTATTGGAAGTAGCAGTATAAGCAACTAATGAATATTTTTTCTGTGAATTTTAAAAATAGTGGCAGATAATACAAAATCATTTAATTTTGTGCTTTTTTCCAACAAATTTACATTTTGCAATAACGGCTTAGTAAATAGGCATAGCCTACTTTCATTTAAATAGACATTTGGAATAAAAATATGTTAATACGGAATTTGCTTAAAACGTATAAAAGATAGGTATAGGCAACCTATAACCATTTGAAAGAGCATTTGATTTGTCATCATGTGGTGTAAAAAATACAGGGTGTTCCATTTAAAATAAAAGAGATATTGCAATTTGACTTTCTAAAAAATTGATATTATTTTTTGATCACTCTGTATAATCTATGATCTCGATATGACCTACGTATAATAAGCCAGACTTTTCCTAATCTTGTTACAAATTTTAAAGGTTAGGGAGTTTATATTGTTAAAATAAAATTAATTTAATTGCACCACTACATTGAAAAAAAAATATCACAAAAACGAATAAAATTAGACACTTGGTACTATTAACAAACTTAAATTATTTTTTTATGTAGAACCTAAAACCGACATAAAATATAGGGTGTTCCATTTAAAAAATATATCTTTGATACGTCAAAAAGAGACATCCTATATAGAATAAAATAATTTTATACTGTGGCTTTATCCGACCTGTATATGTTTCAGTATTTAATTTTTTAAAACCCCATGGTTATCCTTATATATATATATTTAATTTCAGTACATGCACCACTAAAAATAGCCCACATTGTATATTTAATTTTATTGAAAATAATTTAATGACTATTAGTCTCGTCTTCCTTGTCACTTTGTGCCTTTACAACAAAATGTATGACAAAGCTTTGATCGTTGTAACGGACATTTCCTAAAACTCGATTAGAATAGAATACGCAGCTTTCAGACTTTCTCATTCGTAAAAACGGGCACTGATAAAATGCTGAAATTGTTATATTTCTGAATCCTTTTTACTAGGAAATATGTTTTTGTCATATGTTTTGTTGTAAACAGCTAAAGGGGTTTTGAGTTATATCATATTCGGAAAATGTTAAAAATAACAACAAATGTTTTTTTTCAAAGTTATGTATAGGGTTTTTATTTATATTTTGTCAGCACTCACAACGATAACAAAACATGATAAAATATTACTTTTTGTATAAAAGTTTAATAGATTTTTATCTATTATCTTTTAAACATAACAAGAACTACAAAATGATTATCACATAACAGAAAAAAAAGAAATAGGTTAACTTTTTTAAATGGAACACCCTATATATTGGGGACATCATTCAAAAACGTCTTTTAAAAAGCTTTACAAAATACCTCATTTGATATATCTATTTCTAATAGTTTTGGAGATATTACCATTTAAATCTTATTCTGGATTTTTTAGCATTCTTTCTATTTTTGTAAAAATGATACTTAATTTACTAAATATTTATACTGGTTAAGCAAATAGGTATTGGGATATCGGCCAGTAAAGCAACAAGCACATCTGTTAAAAAAGCCAATGCTGGCGCGCAAATTTGACCTTGTGTATTAAAAAACTGACACATCTGGCTGCGCATGCGACTCAATGCCAAAGTTTGATTTTTCGTGACGCGCGTCGTGCAAACTTGTGCATGTAGAGGACACGTCAGTTAACGTTATAGTTTAAAAACATTGTTTACGGGGTTATATTTTCACTGTAGTGTTCGAAAGACTAAAGAGACTCTTGATGCGTTCAGTACTTGTTAGTTTTAGAAATTAAGAAAAATTATTCAAAATAATAAAATTTTAACAAAAAAGTTCGATGACTGTTTTATGTGACTTGCTATTTATTTTTATATTACTTCTGAAAACATTTAAAGACCAAAACCTAAACTTTATATATGTAGATGTAATAAATTAATTTTGATAGGACCATTAGTCTTCCTAATATTTCCACCTCGGAAAATAAGGGAAACTGACGATTTTCGATTAAATTCATGAACTCTCATTTATTTTAGGGTAAATTATTATTATTTTTTTATAATGTTGTTTATGGGTACTATTTAGAAGAAATTACGGTGACTTTATTTGTTTTCCTTTTGGAAACAAAGCTAGATACGATAAAAATACAATGCTTTTTTTTGTTAAATAGGTGTATTTTATCTAGATGGGTTAAAGGTTCCTTTCATATTTGAAAAATACAGATATCGCAAAGCTGGAGGCACCATTTTATAGACAATTAAAAACTCAACCGACAAACTTAACCAAACGATTCTACAACAAAAAATAAGAAAAATTTCTTATATAAACATATGTCCTAAACGGCTTAGTTTTTGAACTACAGGGTGTTAAAAATAAAAAAAAGTTTTTTTAATTGAAATTGATGAAATCTTTGATGTCTATTGGTGCCTAAATGGTGAGCTTTATCGACTTCAATAAATGGTACATTATTTTTTAAGTTTTTGATTGTCTATAAAATGGCGCCCCCAGCTTAGCAATATCTGTCAAAATAAAAAGAGTTATGATGTAAATAAATTTGAAGTTTTAGGTAAAGTGCCCTCTGGCGGTATTAAAAAAGGTACTTTTGTCTTAAAATTTTGAATCTGCAAGGCTCGATTTGTGTGCCAAATATCAACTGGATTGGTTAAAAAATAAATGTAATTCGGCAAAAACAACAAAATAAAAATTGACGGCTTGTAACTCGAAAACTAATGACATTTAAAAAAATATATATGTATGTGAAGCTCTACACTTATTTTGTCAAGAAGAATAACCCCCTTAAGTTTCGTGATTAATTTATAAATCACCCTGTATAAGATACCTATGCAACAAATGAAAAACTTCTTTATTTGCAATTTGTCAGAAAATTTTATTGTTCATAAAAGTTGGTGCATGGTCCGAAACTCTATTAGCAGTAGTTAGTCTTATTAAAAGTTAAATTATATACAGAGTGCGTCAAAAAAGCAAAAATCGATTATGACTAAAGTACCCTTATTTTTAAAAATACAACAAAATGTTAAATAAAAAGTTATTTAGAATCAAAAGTTATGTCAAAATACCAAGTCATGGCCTCCTATTCAAATTTTAAAGATTTTTTGGAAAATTTTGAATTAACCCTGTATGATTCAGATTTTAATTATTCTGATTTAATATTTTTTTAAAGCAGTTCCAAACAACTGACTTTTAAACAAATTTAATCCAATCAAAGCTAATTTGTATAATTGAACTGCATTTATATTTTTGTAGCTAACCGCTAACTTCAAGTTTGTGGCAAGGATATTTAATAGGGCCCTTAAATTATTTAAATATGCTAATTTTAAGGCAAATAAAAAAATGCGTATAAAAATTCCCTATTAACCTTGTAAAATTTTTGTTTCAAATTTTTATGAAAGTGTAGAACAGATAAATTGAAATTAAAAAAATAAATAAATAATAACCTAAATAAGAGGCAATGATTTGGTATTTAGGCATACCTTTTAATTTTAAATAAATTTTCTATTTAACATTTCTTTGTATTTTTAGAAATAAGGGTACTTTACTCCTTAACAGTTCTTAATTTTTTGACTTACCCTGTATACACTATAAAACTAACTACTGCTAATACAGTTTCGGACCATGCACCAAGTTTTATAAAGAATAAAATTTTCTGACAAATTGCAAATAAACAATTTTTGCAATTGTTGCATACTTAATGGACCACCCTGTAAATAAAGGATCATGGCCACCGAGATGCAATATTACAAAATGGCTCTTGAAAAAAGGTAGTCGTAAACACTTTTAAGAATGTCAAATTCATATTAAAAATTCTTTCAAAAGTCCAACAACGTTAAAATATACAGAGTGTTCCATTTAAAAAGTTAAAATTAAAGTCATTACCGGTCATACCGAATGTAATCAAAAATTAATAAATGTGCGAAAACTCTCCTTTTCTCATACCATTTACCTAGACCCAGTCTTATTTTAATATGCCTTTTACTGTAGGAGTAATGGCTTGTCTAATAGATTCGTTGACACCCGGTATATGAATAGAATTTTGTTACCATAAAAGGCCCCAGAAATCACTTCCTGAAGTTTTATACCGTAGTTAGAAAACACCCTGTTTATTAATCGGTTTTAAAGAAGTAAACAATAAAAGATTTAATCTTCAGAAAACAGTTTATTAAATAAGAAAGTTATTTTCTTTCTGTTAAAACTTTCTTGACAAAAAAAGGGCTTTTGTTTCATCATGTACCGCGAAGTAGATCATAAGATTATTAAAAGTTTAATTAAAATTTTCTAAAAATTCTTTTTAAAGAAACCTTTAAATGTCGAACTTAGCAAGACAACAAATAACTATTTTAAAAAGTTTTCATTTTCTTTGTTACTTTGCGCAATATTTCAACGTGCAATTAATTTTAGTTTTACTTTTGGATTGCTATAAAATAATTTTTTTTTTTCATTTAAAAGTTTTAATCAATTTCTGTTAAAGTTGTTTTCGATGTTACTTCTAAAATATACAGCGTGTCTTTAGAAGTTCTTACCAAATGGGAAACAGTTTAATTATCGTTACGATTTTCTATCTTTTTTTTACTTTGTGGATTCAATAATTTAAACACTTGTCAACACTTAAACACTTTATTGAAACCACTACAACAACACTACAAGGTACACTCTACTTTTCTACTATCTTAACCATTGACCTTTTATATTTTCCATCAAATAACTAACTCTATACCGGGTGATGCATCACCGGGCGGGACATAGGAAATCCCATGTAATTTTTAATGGGGTCAATTATTGGCTCCCCTAATTATTTAAGAGAAAAGTTCTATTGAAGTTTATTTAAGATCATGCAATTCTACGTTCATGGTAAAAACTTTGGATTTTTCGGTTAACCCGTTTGCTAGTTAGATGCTAATATATTTTTAAAAACTTTTACATTATTATCGCCTCATATTTATGAACAACAATAAAAATATCAGTTAGCGTGACATAACGTTGTCATTTTGAAATTTAGTGCTTTATTATGAAATACGACGGCAGGAATTTTGTTTTGTCATGATGGAAAGGGCAAACATGAACAGGGGAATTTTTAAGACTTTTTTTTACTGATGAGTGCACATTTACGTTAAACAATGAACCCAATCATCAAAATTACCGATACTGGAGCAAAGAAAACCAACACAGATTTGTCGAAATGAGGACGCAATATCCACAGAAATTGGACCATTTTTCTTAATCAAAATTTGAATGCAGAATTTTATTTGGAACTACTCGAAGAACTAATTTTACCCGCTTTAAATGATGTATCCAGGGAAAATCAGGAAATTTGGTACCAAATAGATGGCTGCCGGGCACATAATACCCTGGCTGTTCGGGTATATTTACATAATGCTTTTAATGGAATTGTTATTGGCCTACATCACACCATAAATTGGCCAGCCAGGTCTCCTGATATTTCGCCAAATGACTTCTTCCTCTGGAGCCATTTAAAAAGCATGATATACAAGGATAAAAATTACTCCAATCTAGATGAGTTAAAAATGCTATTTCTGCAGAATGCAATAAAATTTCAATTTAGCAGTTAGCCAATGTAAGAAGACAATTTCATGAACGTCTGAGTTATTGTCTAGCAGTCAATGGAGGAATATTTGAAAATTTTCTTAAATCTTTAGTTTATTTCCAACATATTAATTATTTTAATAATATTTATAATTTATTGAAGCATGTCAATATTATAAATGTCATAAGTTCTTGAAATTTGTTACTCTAGTTTAGTTTAACTTAATTCGTTTGTATAAATACAACTTTAATCTTTTCACTGCACGATTTTTTGATAATAATAAAGCACTACATTTCAAAATGACAACGTAATGTCACGCTAACTGGTATTTTTATTGTTCATAAATATCAGGAGATAATAATTTAACAATTTTTTAAAAATATATTAGCATCTAACTAGCAAACGGGTTAACCGAAAAATCTAAAGTTTTTACCATGTACGTAGATTTGCATGCTCTTCAATAAACTTCAATAGAATTTTTCTCTAAAATAATTAGGGAAGCCAATAATTGATTCCATTAAAAATTACATGGGATTTTCTATGTCCCGCCCGGCGATGCATCACCCGGTACCTATATACAAATATATACAGCTCTAAAAACAATAACACTTCTCTAGACTATTCCACTTATTATCTACAAAGCACTAGAACCTAACCTATACATTACTGTTATTTATTAAGGGTGCTACCATGTAACAATTTATACTTGTCATTGGTTATAGCATTGTAACATTATTAACTTTACGAAAACACGTCCTCATTATAAAAAGTTCTGCTTGATAAAAAAATGCATTTCCACAAAAAATAACTGTATGTTGGATGTACAGGTTAGCTTAAAAATGTTTTGAATTTAATATATAGGGTATATACGGAGTTGCTTCGTTTCTGAGATACTGGGCGTTAAAGTTTTTAATAATTAATTGAATTTATAAATATCTTAAATGCCTTTAAACTGATTTGGTTAAAATTTTGTACCTTTATTTAATGTAATATAGCGCTTGTAAAAATCTAACTGAATTGACTTTATTGGGTCCAGTGGCGTCTCAGTGGGCACCACCACCAATATTATTGATAGAAAAATCTACGCCACTGGCTTTTTAATGTCGTACATTGTCTTCGTATCTGGCTTCGTATTTGCGATATTTTTAAAATACAAACTTAAAATAACTTCCTCTATCTCGCAGCAAAACAACTTCGGACACATGTTTATGGAAAGTCTTTTTTTTTATAAAGGAAATAAGAAATCACTCTTTAAAGTTTTTGTACCGTGGTTCGAAAACACTTACCATATAGCCAATTTAATTAGGGGCAAAAGACTTTCTAGGCAATCCTGTAACATCCAACATACACATATTTGTGTGAAAATTCCACACCGTTCTGTTTTTGACCAATCAAATGTGTATTTTTGGATCTTCATTACCATGACAACACAAGTGTTTATCGAAAAAAAAATTCTCCTGCCTGGCGTACCCTGAAGCAAAATATAGTGGAAATTTTTTGACGCATAATCGTTGAATTTGTTTTTTTAACGTCATGTCTGTCATTTATATTAGTCATTTATATTAATTCATAATTAAGGAAAATGGTATTTTGTACCAACCAAATGTGTAGTTGTGGTTGCATTACCATGACAACACAAGTATTTATCGGAAATTTTTTACTCCTGTCTGGGGTACTCTGGAGCGAATTATAGTGAACATTTTTTGACATAATCTTTGAATTTGTTTTAACGTCATGTCTGTCATTTACATACATAATTAAAAAAATGTTATTTTGTACGAGTTGTAGTATTTTAGTCATAACATATCATAAAATAATGTAAGGTTTTAAGACCCTAAATGAGAATTATATACAACTACAGTTAGTAAAATAATATCATAAGGCTGAAGTACTAGACATAAGTGAAGAGCAAACGAAAGCAAGGTATGGATTTAAAAAATTAAAATAAACTATTTTTACGAATTGTAGTAATATAAGGTATATATAATATAAAAAGAATAAACAATGATAAAGCTCTAAAATTACATATAAACTGTGTGCAAAAAGTCCCGGAACCCCTTAATAATTCGCAAATGCGCTTATTTATCGAAAAGTCTTCCAAATAAAGTTTATAGATATATTTTAGATCTATTTTATAAAAATATGTTTACATGTACAGGGGCATCACAACGAAGATATAGACACAAGTTACCTTTTTTAAATAGAATGGTATATATTTTTATTGGATTTTGAATTCTCCACAAAATTTTAACATGACTTTGTGTAATATATGCTATACCCAAACTCACTAGTTTAAAAGATACAAGGGTTTAAAAAAATATAATGTAAATATTTATTAACTTTTAAAATATGAAAACACTTATTAATAAAAACAGAATTGACACAAAAATAACTTGTAAACACTTAACCTATTAATTAAATGACAAGACCAGAAAATATCGATGAACTAAAAAAAGAAAGAAGAGAATGTGAAAACATTACTCTGAATATGCTACAAAATGTTACAAATGCTTTTTATTACAAAGTAGCACATTGTCAAGCCGTTCAAGGAGGACACTTCCAACATTTAATTAAATAGGTTAAGTGTTTACAAGTTATTTTTGTGTCAATTCTGTTTTTTAATAATAGTGTTTTCATATTTTAAAAGTTAATAAATATTTACATTATATTTTTTAAACCCTTGTATCTTTTAAACTAGTGAGTTTAGGTATAGCATATGTTTACACAAAGTCATGTTAAAATTTTGTTGGAGAATTCAAAAATCCAATAAAATATACACCATTCCTTTTAAAAAATGTAACATGTGTCCAATATCTTCAGTTGTGATGCCCCCTAGTACATGTAAACATATTTTTATAAAATAGATCTAAAATATATCTATAAACTTTATTTGGAAGACTTTTGGATAAATGAGCGCATTTGCGAATTATTAAGGCGTTCAGGACTTTTTGCACACAGTGTATATTTGCAACTACAATTGGTAAAATGGAAAAAAAATTTTATAGTAAAATTTTAAAGCTCGTGTCAAAGTTACAAATATTAATTTAAAGAATATTTTTTAACACAAACTTGGTGAGAAATTTTACCGTATACCGTCCGTGCTTAAATTATTACGGTAAATTTTTTTCTCGGCCACGAATATTTTAAGAAAATTCTCCCTCGCTTGCGGCTCGAAATAATTTTTCAAAATATTCATGGCCTTAAGAAACCTCCGAAAATAAATTTAGCACTAGTGATATTACAAGTGAAAATTTATTTTCTTATTAAGCAGCACTTTTTTTCGTTAAAGTTAATAATTAAAAAGTTCCCCATTTGGTAAGAACTGTTAAGACACGCTGTGTATACCGGCTGATGCATCGCTTCCCTATTAATTTACTAACAAGCAAAAAATCTTTGATAATTTTAAAATGTAATTTATCCAAAATATTTAACAAGCCTTGAAAACAAATATTTAAGTTGGTAATAAATAATTTGTTTTTAAGATTCAACGGTATGATGGAAATATTCTTAATCTGCCCAAATGGAAAACAACTTGAAAAGCTTGTGCATGATTATCTGATAATTAATTATCTTACCGTCAATATTAGGAAAAACAAATTATCTACTACCAACTTAACTAAACTGCTGGACATTCGAACGGAATAATTTAAATTTTAGGTAAAATTTTAAACTTTCTCAAAGACTACAAAAAATATTTTTGTGCGGTTCTCGGCAAATTTTACTTTTATATACAAAGTGGTAAATATGACGTTTTTTTGGGAAATTTTGTTGTTCTGCAACTTTTAACTAAAGAAATTTTTAGAGCTTTATTATTTTATAATAATCAGATTATCGTTTTGTGACAAAAATTTTGGCAGATTTTGATATTCCTTGTAAATCTGAAAATATGATGTTTTATTAAAAAAGTAACGTATTAGCGTTTTCACCCTGTATAACACTAAAGAGCTTTTAGTCCTATAAACTCCTAACGTTTTAAGCAAAGAGCATTTTTAATGTTTTGAAAAACTTTTATACAGGGTAGACAAAAAAGTATATCTATGTGTAAACGTAATTTTTTCATAATTCTTATTTATCTTATTCCATAAACTACAGAATTAGGTTTTATAAATTCTCAAAGTAAAAATGGTAAGCCTAGCAACATGGCAAAGTATCAGAAAAAAACCCCAAGTATTAAAAAATTATTTGTTTATTTTAATGAAACAGGTTCTAAAATATGAGACAGTTTTCATACGTTACGACAATCTTTTATATCATATCCAACCATAAAGGTGAAAGAGCATTACAACGCAAAATAAGCAAAGCAAATAAAAACATTAAAAACCGTTTCGATATTTTGATCTCTAGATTCCAAAAATACTTTAGGAATTTGTAAAGGTTATTCTGTAGTTATGGCATAACTGAAAAGAAGAATTATAAAAAAATTGAAAATTTTAAAACATTTACTTTTACACATAGTTCTTTTTTGTCCACCCTGTATAAAAGTTTTTTAAACATTTAAAAGGTATTGTTTTTGCTTAAAACGTCAAACAGTAGAAGTTTATAGGACTAAAAGTCAGCGTTATACAGGGTAATAACGCTAAAATGTCACTTTTTTAGTAAAAAAATCATATTTTTCATTTACAAAAGAATATCCAAAAATTTGCCAAAATTGTTTGTCACAAATGATTATCCGATTATTATAAAATTTTGAAAATTAAAAAAAATATATTTAAAAAGTTGCAGAAAAACAAAATTTTCCAAAAAATACAAAAGTCATATTTACCACCCTGTATATAAATGGCAAGTTTAATACCAAGGCGGCAATGAAGATAATCATAAAGACTAATAACAGCGTTAAAATTTGCGGAAATCCGCACTAAAATATTTTTTGTAGTCTTTGAGAAAATTAAGTTTAAAATTTTACCTAAAATTCCGTTGGAATGTCTGGCAGTTTATTGGTTTTTAAGGCTCTTCTCATATTTTTAGATAAATTGCAGTTAAAAATTTTTGGGGATGTTTTGCTTCTTGACAGATAAACATGAATAGAAAAATCTCAAAAGAAGTTTTGTAATATAAAAATTGTTAATATAAATGATTTGATTATTTATTATTTGTGCATTTTTAAGTAATACGTATTAGTTTTAAAGGTTGACGCACTATTTTTACCCAATTCCAAGAAATACTGGTCCGTATTACGGTTAAACTATACCTAATGGTAATCAGAAATAAAATAGGATTTGAAATTTAAATAATAAAATATTAGGACCGTATTTATAAAGATGTTAGTAAGTAATGTTGGGGGTTTTCGTTAAGTTATCCGTAGTTTATTAAGGCTATTTATTAACTTAAAAAGTAGAGTTAATTATATTTTACTAAATTTTTAAAAGTACAGGTCCATACTCCTATTAAACCTTAATGCATGATACATCATTATATATTTAATAAAATCGGCGTTTAAATTTTAATATTAGAATATCAGGACCGTATTTAAAAAAATAAAGTTTTTGATGGTCCTACGAAAACGAAAGGTCACAGTTTAAATCATTGGATAAAACCCCTCAGGGGCATGCGGGACTGAAGTCCCCGTGTACGGGCACGACGCACCCGAGGTACCCGAGTCACGTCTGTATTGTCCTGTCCATGTACTATATGTCAATGTAATGTCTTATGTTCACCCGTGAATGACCGTCGGTGGTTGCTGAGGAAGTGCGGCCATTTGTGGGGGCTTGCCTTAACCGGCCGGCCGCGTAGCAGGGAACTACTATAAAACTCCCCCAAAGTCAAGGTGACACAGCATAAGCCGAGGACTTGCATGGTCTAGGGGAAGCTAGACATCTATTATGCGAACTCCAGGGCACCTGGCGCCCCTTGGTTTAACTAGCCTTCTTGCAGTATGCGGGACACTGCTGTAAGCGACCACCCTTTTCTCCGCTTCTCGTGGGAACACAATGAACCTAAATGATAACAATTTTCCTTCCATTAACGGGTCTCTAAAGAGACCTCGAATATATTCACCAGAAATTCAAACCCCTCCAGTATATTTTGAAAAATACTTCTTAATCTCAAAAAAGATGGCTCCTTTGAAAAGACCTCACCCTTTCTCATACATAAAGCATTAACAAGCGCTATAGGGGAAACCGAATCCACCAAAAAGCTAAGAAACGGACAATTACTAATCGAGTTAAAAAACAAAGCCCAATCTGATAAAATAAAAAATCTAAAAAAGTTACATGATATGGACATTACCACCGAAAGTCACCATGCTCTAAACACCCTCAAGGGAGTAATAACTTGTCGTGACCTACTTAATTGCAACATAGAAGAGATATTAGAAAACCTTCAACCCCAGAACGTGATCGAGGTTAAAAGACTAAACACAAACATAAATGGCACTATAACCCCTTCTGCTACTCTTATTTTAACATTTAAAGCCCATAAACTACCCGACACCATTAGAGCTGGATACCTAAGAATCCGAGTCAGACCATATATACCGAATCCACTAAGATGCTTTAAATGCCAAAAATTCGGCCATACATCTGAGAGATGCTCTGAAGACCCCATCTGTCCAAGATGCGGATCACAAACACATGACGAAAACCCATGTAACTCCCCTCCACAGTGCACAAACTGTTCCGAACAACACTCTCCCAGATACAAAGGATGCAACGCCTACAAGATGGAACTAGGAATTCAAAGGATTAAGATCACAGAAAAACTCTCTTACCCCGAAGCTAAAAGAAAATACATCACTCAAAACCCCACTTTTTCAACCTCCTTTGCAGAAAAAACAAAAACGCCTTCTTTCAACCCCCAACTGCAGACCGTCCAAACCCTACTACAACTAAAGACTCTTCCTCCAAAAAAATTGAGAGCCCACCCCTACCTCCCAATAAGGGAACTCTCCCCCTAACACCTCACCCCACCCTAATCCTAAGGACCCCTTCCCTATCCCCCAACTCCTCCTTCCCTCAAACCTCCCATTCTCCTACCCCCTAATCCTCCAACAAATACCCCTCAAAGTCCCTATCCCACCACCGCCCCCATCTCACTCTTCAAACACCACTCCCCCTTCATCAAAAAAAGACAACAAAACCCCATTTAAACACTCTTCCACGAAAAAACCGTCTAGATCTCGACATACATCAGAATCATCTTCCTCCTCTCGCAGTGATAAAATGGAAACTGACTCGACTAGACACCCAAAAAAATCATAAATGGCTCCGACAATCATCCAATGGAATGTGAATGGAGCCAGATCCCACTTTTCTGAGCTCCACTTACTCACAAACACATTTAAACCCATTTTCCTATTATTACAAGAGACAAACTGTAAACCCGAAGATCGACTAACACTAAAGCATTATAACTCTATCAGATGCGACAGAACAAACCCCAACAGAGCCTCTGAGGGAGTAGCTACTCTCATTAGAGAGAATGCTCCCTACCAGGAAATTCCAATTACTTCCCCTTTCGAGGTATGTGCTGTCTCTGTTTACATTGCAAACAAAAAACATCCTTATGCAATCTTTACATCCCTCCCTCTCTATCTCCAACACAGGCCGACTTAACCAACATCATATCCCAACTCCCCTCCCATTATTTTAATGGGCGACTTAAACGCCCATAACACCCTATGGGGATCCAACCACACGGACCCCAGAGGAAAAATGATTGCCGACACAATCACCACACTCAACCTGACACTGCTAAATGACAACTCCCCCACCTACATCTCGCCCGCATATGGCACCCTCTCCAACTTGGACTTATGCATATGTAGTCCGAGTATACTATCCGACCTACAGTGGGGCGTTCTAGATGATACCCATGGAAGTGACGGCCACTTCCCCACCTACCTAGAAACACTTTCCTCCCCCTCCACTGCCTCTAATACATCCTATTACATCTTTAAAAAGCAAATTGGGACCTCTACAGATTGTCATTTAAGACTCCCCCACTATCCCCCGATATCAACCAAACCGTTTCAAACTTCGTATCAGCTATACTCAACTCTGTCGAAATCAGTATACCAAGAGCAGAGGTCAGACCTGACAAACCCCGGTTCCATGGTGGACTAATGACTGCAAAACCTCCATCAAAAATAGAAAAAAGCATTAAATAAATTCAAAAATTCCCCTCACAACAAAACCTAACAGAATACAAAAGAATGAGGGCCATCGCCAGAAAACTATCCGTCAAGCCAGAACAAACAACTGGAAATCTTACACTGAGTCCATAGGACCCCACCTAGACAGCTCCACCCTCTGGAATAAGATAAATATACTCAAAGGAAAACCACGCTTCCCCATTTCCGGGAATAGAACTTAATGGCAAATGGATCACTGACCCCAACGAGATAGCCAACATATTTGCCACCCATTATAACGGCACCCTCTCAAACAACCCTGAGACAACTACAAAATCCTTCTCCCCCTGAAACAGAAACTCCCCCTTATCCTACAACCTCCCGATCACCATGGACGAACTACTCCATGCTACCAATTATAGCAAAGACACAGCCCCTGGCCCGGATGGAATAAGGATGCCCTACATCAAAAACCTTCCCCCTCAAGGATACACATACTTGCTCGGCCTATATAATCTAATATGGTCCAAGCAATCCTTCCCGGATGACTGGAGAGAGTCACTACTCGTTCCAGTCCATAAACCTGATAAGCCCAGAACATCCCCCCTCTGGTTACAGACCGATCGCCTTAACTAGCCACTTGTGCAAAATCCTAGAAAGAATAATAAACTTCCGCTTAAAATGGATCCTCGAGAAAAGAAACTTACTATTAATAGAACAAATGGGCTTTACACGTGAGCGCTCAACTTTAGACCACCTCGTCGGCTTTGAATCAGACATCCAAACAGCCTACCGCAACAGACAACACCTCACAGCGATCTTTCTTTATTTGACGGCCGCATTCGATAACATCAGCAGGAACTCTATTTTACACATCCTTAACAACTACGACATCAAAGGAAACATGTACTACTTTATCAAAGAATTCCTCAAAGATCGCCGCTTCCGAGTAAAGATAAGAGGACGCTTATCCCCCTCCTATTACCAACCCAATGGAGTCCCCCAAGGATCCGTTCTGAGCCCCACCCTGTTCATAGTGGCAATGAATGGCATCAGAAACTACATCCCCCAAATATATCCCTCCGACTCTTCGCTGATGACATCCTAATATATCACTCAGCCAAAGAGAGTCTCACCAGTGAAAACTTATTACAGACCAGCCTGACTAACCTCAACAATTGGTCGACCTCCCTCGGCTTATCATTCTCCCCCAACAAATCTGCCTCAATGCATTTCTGCAAACGAAGGGGATGCCTCAAAATTGCATCTCTTCACCTAACAAATCCCATTCCCAATCCCCCAACGCACAAATTCCTGGGGCTATACTTTGACCCCACCTTAAATTTCAAACACCACTTCGATTATCTAAAAAATAAATGCGCTCACGACCTTAATATCCTTAGAGTTATATCTGGCTTCAAATGGGGATCACACAGGACCACACTCCTAAGACTACACAATTCACTGATTCTTTCCAAACTTGACTATGGATCCATAGTATACTCCTCTGCCCCCTCCCACCAGTTTAAAAATTGGACTCCATTCACAACGGCGGACTACGAATGGCCTTGGGCGCCTTCCGTACAAGTCCCGCTATTAGTATGTACTGCGAATCAGAGTCTCTACCTCTCTATCTAAGAAGGCAGCTACTCCTGCTTAATTATGGAAACTCTCTAAGATTCAGACCACATATCCCCCATGCCAGACGATTCATACACCAGACCCCCCCAGACAACACCCACAAAGAAACCACTGTAAGTTGATACATGAAAAATACCACCAAATTTCCCAAAATATATACCCCACACTCCCCGACCCAATCTCAATTGAAAGATTTAAATTTCCCCCTTGGAACTCCGCCCCTATCAATGCGGATCTATCACTACTGAAGTATCCTAAAGACACCTACAGCTGTGAATCCCTTAGAAAGATCTACAAACAACTGATACACTCCAACTACAGCAACTGTAAAATCATTTTTACCGACGGATCCAAAACCGACTCGTCAGTAGGGGCGGCTCTCTTTTACCCCCTTACGAACTCTCCTACTCTCTACACCAAACTACCGGCATTCTCTCCGCCGAACTCCTTGCTATCCTTAAAGCAACGGAACTCATAAAGACCACAAACGAAAACCACTGGGTCATAGCCACCGACTCGCTTAGCTCCATCAAATCCCTAAAATCCTTTAACCCCGCTAACCCCCTTGCCCTAAATATAAAATACAACCTGGGAAAAATACACATACAAAAACAAAACCCTTACACTTCTCTGGATCCCCAGCCACGTTGGTATCAGTGGCAATGAGAAGGCTGACATCTTAGCCAAAGAAGATCAAGGACTAAATATTAACCTTACATTCAGCCCAAGAGATTTAAATACCTTCTCCAAACACAAGATCAGGGCGATATTCCAGCTTGAATGGGATCTCCAAATAGAAGACAATAAACTATACGAGGTTAAGGACACAATATTTACAAACCCCCCTGGAAAAATATTCCAGGCACTCCCTATCGCTCATGGCCAGACTTAGGATTGGCCACTCCAGGCTAACCCACGGATTTTTAATCACCCGGACCGACCCTCCTAACTGCGATACATGTGGAACAACTATTACAATCAAACACATACTGGACACCTGTCCTAAATACTCCCAGATTTTGCTTAACCATGACATCCGAGGCAGCCTCAAAGAAAAGCTCTCTTACAATAACACCGAGAAAATAATGTCCTTTTTAAGGACCACATCTCTAATAGATGAAATCTAGATCAAAAAACCACTATGAAATTTTTACCTGTTCATATACCAAATAATGATTATACTCCGTCCTTTTACACACATTGCCTTTTGGCGCCTAAATCTTAAATAGAATCATACTAGACACTAAAAATCCTCATGGGTTGATGTGTCTTTAATTAATATATCTCTCTCTCTCTCATTGGATAAAACATAAAAAGTGGCAATGCAAAAGTGTAATATATTTTAAAATTCTATTTTAAATATACTACCGTTTAAAAGATTAAAACCCATTTACATTAAAAGTCATCTTTAAAAACTGATGGGAGAAAAACCTGGGTAAATTTAAGTGTTGAAGCTTATTCTTTGCTAAGTGCCTAAAGGGTTATGGATAAAAGCGCCAAATATTTTTCTCCTAAAATAATGGGCCATATTTACGGTTTTTTTTTAATTTACGCCTATACAGGGTGCTATAGAAATACTTTAATATATTGAAATGGGTGTTTTCTTGGGTAGTTTAGAGACATACTTAATATATACTTTTTTGTTAAATTTAAAGATTTTTTAAATTTTGCAAAAGTACCTCTTTTCACATGCCTGCACCTTCACTGCGATGTTGCAAAACATTACTTTGTAGTTTAACACTTTAAAATAATAGCAGTAAAAGTAAAATATCCTTGCTTTGTTCTAAAATAATTAAGTTGTTTACATTTAAAAAAGTTTAACAAACAAACTTTGGTGGAAAGCCCATTCAACTAATATAAGTTTATTATTTTACTTTAAAAAAATTCCACAGAAAATCAATTAATAAAGGACTGTACCTTTACTGCATTTTCACACTAGCGGAAGACGGAAAGTTGGGCGACAGACCGACGCTATCGAAATGTACGGAGTCTTATGAGACCTTTTACACGCATAGCCGACTTTCCGCGCTCGTAATGTAAAAGGTCTCATAAGACTTCATTCACTTCGATAGCGTCGGTCCTTCGCCCGATTTTTCTTCTTCCGCTAGTGTGGCAGTGGCAGTTAGAATAAATGTCCTTTATTCAGTTTTAAACAGAAACACAAATGTTTGTCGTCTGACGTCATTTTTACACCATAATTTAAATTATTAAACACTTGGCAATAATAAACTTAACTTTATTAAATCACGTGGATAAAAATTGCATGGATTTACCACAGAAAATTCCAATAACTTGTTGTTGAACAACTACACAAAACTGATAAGAGTCCTAATATTATTTTTTTGCTTTCTTACTTGTCGAACATTTTTTCAGTTTGACACATTAATTAAATACAACCCGCCAAAAATTTTTAAAAATACCTAAAAATAACGTAATATTATGTTAAACAATAGATGTCGTTATACCGAAATGTTTAGACTGTGGTAGGTTAAAATATATTGGTCGTTTACAACGTGGCAACATCGAACAGAGCAGCACCGGAAAATGACAGCGCCCGCTAATTGAAGGTGACTAATGCAAATTTTGTTTTAAATATTAGATAGTTTTTTTGTTACCTAAAGAATAAACCTGCAAATAACGTACTTGTAATGGATTTTTTCGTTAGTTTCGGGTATGTAGTATTTGCCGTTTGCAACTCAATATTTTTGCGGAATTGTTTGTAATTTAACTCTGAGTGCGTGTACGACTAACTTGTAATAGGTTAAATTGGTGGTGGCCGGTGATGGCTGCACCATTGTTAAATATACTAAAAATAAAATTAAATTGTTAATTATTACAGTCTGTAAAATCGCTTTAAACCGTTTTTTATTATTATTTAACATATTATCACTAAAAATGGATTAATTGCTTATAATGAGAGAACTAAATAAAATTTTAAACATCGGTTTTTACCTATGGTGCGGGTGTGCTCATCAAATTGGCCATCACCAGCCGCCACTGGGTGTAATGTTTGCCGGTAAATAATGTGATTTCTATTGTATTTTCTGTATTTTTATTTTATAATGTGTAATAATATTCACAAAATCAAAACAAATAATTTAAAGAGATTGCTGAAAGTGGCGGGAATGTAATTTGACCAGTTTTGACTTAGACATTTTAGGATCAAATATTTTAGTAATTAATAGTGGTCCGCGTTTTTGACTATTTTTATTCTGTTTATTTTTACGTCAGGATCTTGGGATGTCAATATACAGGGTGATTCAAAAATCAATCACGAAACTTAAGGGGGTGATTCTACTTGACAAAATAGGAATAGAGCTTTATATGAATTTTTTCAAAATGTCATTCGTTTTCGAGTTACAAGCCGCCAAAGTTCAATTTTTATTTTGTTTTTTTCGCCATATTGCATTTATTTTTTAACCAATCCAGTTGATATTTGGCACACAAATCGAGCTTTGCGGATTCTAAAATTTCAAGACAAAAGTACGTTTTTTAAATAAGGAAAAAATAATATAATTCGATACGACCCCAACGATTTTCACAAGCCGAAATGATAATAGTATTTTTTTTTACATATTTTAAAGTCTATAGCCACTTCTCCCACCGATAAAAAAGTTTACATTATATAATTTGTTTTACTTTTTATCATATAAGCTTTGCAATCCAATGGGTCTTTATAAGGCTTGAGTAAATACCCATTTTTTAGCATCGTGTTTCGCGAATAACTTGAAAATTATACGTTTATCCAAAAAACTTTAATTAGCAAGATTGTAGCTTTCTAAAAAGACAAACAAAATGATTTAATTTAATTTTTCTACGACCAACAGGAAGGGACATCGGAGTGTTAATTGTTACCCCTTTTTCGTCAAATTTTGATTAATTCAAAGTCAAATACCGGGAAAATGCTGCATTTTGGGGGAAATTTATTAAACCTTTTTTAATGTACAGGGTCATCCAACAAGGACTGAACAGGGGCTTAATTTTGACTTTCCCTGTATTTTTCAAAACATCCAAGATAGCACTTTGGCGTAACTTTTTATGCTCTTTTGAAAATAGTACTTCGAAAAAAATGGACTCCGAAACAAAAGAGTTACGGCATGCAACTTTGTTTTTTTAAATGGAATGCCCCACTTTTATTTCATATTTGAAAAGAGGCTATCTTTTTACGTAAAAGCTGCTATATATTTTATTTATTTATCTTATTTAAATATGCTATTTTTCTAAAAAGAAATGATCAAATTTGGTTTCGCGCCAAAATAATACTAAATTATCACCTGTGTAGGTACCCTACACCTGTATAACCTGTGTGGGTATTTGTCACTGTCTAGCTATATTTATTATTTGTTTGTAAATAAAATTACTCAAAATGAAATACTCATTAGAGGACCGTCTACAAATTATTACCCTATTTTACAAATGCCAAGAGAACGCCAGAGAGACTAAACGTAGATATTTTGCTGCCGTCCAAAGAAACATATCAATAAACACAATTTTAAGAATAAAAAAATTATTTGAAGAGACAAAATCGTTACAGGACAAGAAAAAAACTATGCCAAGACGAAGATTACGGGAAAATTCTATTATAAATTATTTTACTAATAGCCCTAATAATTCGATTTCCGACGCAGTTCGAGATGTTCAGTATGGTTTTACAAGAAGAAATGTTAGCTACGGAACAGTCCATAGAACATTAATAAAAAATAAGATGTTCCCATTTCGCATCCTTCCCGTTCAAAAATATCACCGCAGCAAAAAGAATCTCGATTTAGATTTGTTGCAGAAATTCTAATTAGAGAGCAAGATCATGACCCAGACCTTTTTAAAAAAAATTTATGGACGGATGAAGCTTGTTTTACAACTTCTGGCATGTTTAACCGCCATAATAAACATCACTGGGCAACTCAAAATCCTAGAAAATTTTTGGAAATAAAAAGCAAGGTAGAACTTCCATTAATGTTTGGTGCGGAATGTTAAATACCAAAATTTTGGGTCCAATATTTTATCACGGAACGTTAACTGGTCAAAGGTACCATAATTTTTTGGAAAACGAAATCGAAAATCTTTTAGAAGAACTGCCTCTGGAAACCTACCGTTCAATCATTTGGCAACAGGACGGAGCACCTCCCCACACTACCCAGGCTGTTGTTAATTTTTTAAATGAGCGGTATACTGAATGGATTGGACGAAATGGAACAGTTGCTTGGCCACCAAATAGTCCAGAGCTTTCACTTTTGGACTCATTTCTTTGGGGTCACCTTAAAAATGTAGCCTACCACCAAAGAAACGAAAATATTGAAGAAATAAGAGACAAAATTGTAAACGAAGTTCGTAGATTAAATGATGAAAACCATATTTTAGCGGCCAGTTTAGAACGACTTCAGAGAGCGTATCAATGTTGTTTTGAAAATAATGGGGGACACATTCAACATTTAAGTTATTAGTGACCAGTATGAAGCCCAATTATTGACATTTATTTTATTAAACTTCTTTTTGTTAAATAGCCAATTTGTTGTCGGTTTAAAATTATATATAAATCGAGATTCTTGAGACTTCTGTTTTGTTGTATTTTTTGTATAATTTAGTGTAAATAATCATTTTTAAACGTTTTAATAAATATTTCCCTTTAATAAATACTTTAATTTAATTACTTGACTTTTCTTTCTGAAACATAACTGGTATGACACTAACAGATATTCAGCAGGTGTAGGTTTTACCTAGTAGGTAGGTAATTTTTACCTTATATCGGCGGGAAAAAATTTGGAAATACGATAATTTCTTCTGAAAAATAAACATATTTAAATAAGATAAATAAATAAAATATATAGCAGCTTTTACGTAAAAAGATAGCCTCTTTTCAAATATGAAATAAAAAGTGGGGCATTCCATTTAAAAAAACAAAGTTGCATGCCGTAACTCTTTTGTTTCGGAGTCCATTTTTTTCGAAGTACTATTTTCAAAAAGAGCATAAAAAGTTACGCCAAACTGCTATCTTGGATTTTTTGAAAAATACAGGGAAAGTTAAAATTAAGCCCCTGTTCAGTCCTTGTTGGATGACCCTGTACATATTAAGTCTTTTATTAAAAAAAAATGATCTAGCATAGAAATTAGGTAAGTTATGATAAAAATAAGGTTGGTAACTCATTTTTTTTACGGAAAAATCTATAACCTTTAAATAGCCCTCTAACTACCCCCTAATTGAAGCTGACCTTCTTTCTTATACAATTTTCTTAACACATGTATTAGTAATACGGTTAAGGAGTTTAACAAAGTTGAAATGCCTAATTTCAAAAATATCATGTAGATAAATATGCTCCGAAGTGGCCTATTCGAATTTTTCAAAGAAACATTGATTGTTTTTTTTTAACGTTTTTTCTCCATTTTTAATAATAGAAAGTTTTTTTTGAAAAGTTTTTGTAAAGTTTTTAAAAGCCACAAAGGTCTGGAAGTAAAATTCCTTAAGATTCCTTGAGATGAGTTTAAAGGGCTCGACAAAGGTGGTGCTCGTTCTTATTACATGCATAAGGTGAATGGCAAAAGAATGAAGGTCAATTTTAATTAGGGGTAGTAAGGGGGTTGTCTTAAATTGTTTTTCAAATTTATTATTTAGGGAAAAAAGCTAACAATTAACACGTCGTATCTTGGTCCGTATAGGTCGTAGATAACGTTTTTCAAAAACGTTTTGTTTGTTCAGTTGAAAATAAAACTAATTTTATTTTCACATCATTTTCTCTTCTTTTTGCACACAATTCTTGATTTTAAGCTAAAATGACACACAATATTTGATTTTTTACTTTTTAAAACCCTATTTTTAACTTATTTTAACACTTTAAATGAATTAAATTGCATAGTTTCACTTTTAATCGTTTTAAATTATGGTGAATGCGCTGGAGCCGCGTATGCATGCGTTGTTGCGTTTTAAAAACGGAACCTTCGCAATTTATTTGATATATGTAAAATATATAGAATACAGGTTTTAAATAGTAAAAATTAAATATTGTTGGCCATTTTAACTTTAAATTAAGAAGTATGTGCAAAAAGAAGGGAATGGAGTAAAAATGAAGTAAAAATAGGATTAGTTTGATTTTTCACTATTATGATGGATATTTCGGGAACGAAACGTTTCCAAAAGAAATTTTACAGATTCGTGATCAGCGCCCCAAAAACCCCCATAGCCAAATATCTTCAAAATCGGAGTTGCTTCCACTTTCTAGACAATTAATCTTACAATTTTGCTAATTACAGTTTTTAAATAAAATGCATAATTTTTGAATAATTTGCGAAAACCCAATTAAAAACGGCAATTTTTCGACTAAATTATAAATTTTAATTGCCAATTACTTAAAAAGTATTAGTTTTTAAAAAAATATATTAGGAACATGCTTTTTCTAGAATTACTTTTATAATCGATTTCTGTTATTAAAATATCATTTAAAATTTTGACCACGTAGGTGGGTGGCAACCACCCCTAGGGTTTTGGCGCCCTTCTGTTCGATAGAGATTTTGTGTCTTGGGCTATTTCCTACCTTCTGTTGAAATTTTAAGTCTATCCATGCGGGACAAAAAAATTGTTAGGTAAAATCCTTCATTTTCTATACTTTATATTAACTACACAATTTGTTATTAGAGGGCCCGGCGATATAATCGCCAGTGCAACTACTGACTGTGCAACTTGTGGCAGTCGCAAAATCCCGTTTGATAATTAGTAAAGGAGCATATAGTCCCAAAGCTAGCGAACCTTTCGGGTAACGTTAGACCTGTAAGTCCTAGCATGACATAGCGGCATCAGCCATGCACATCATGACCCTGTTTATTAAAAAAAAAATCTAGAATTTAATTCATTCATAGCAAGGTTTGAAAAAAATTGACAGGCGTTTTCGATAAGCAGGCGAACTGAAAGGTATAGCTGATTTGGATGGCCATATTTCCAAAACTATAAGAGATACACATTTTATACAGGGTGTTATGGAAATACTGTAATTTATTTAATTCCCAAAATCCTTGTGTAAAAATAAATTGAATAAAATTCTTAAAAATGGCGGACCACCATAAATAACAGTGATAATGAACCCCAAAATTTTACGATTAAAAAGCAAACCCGCCACTGACCAGCTCTTTAAATCCCTTTAAATACATATGTTTACCTTCTGTCGCTGTCAAAAACAGCTGAAAGCAGTTATAACACGTGGTTACGTCAACGAGCTTAAGAAAAGTTGCCAAATTTATTTTGTTCTTTACCAGTTTATCTATGGGTTTTGCTTTTTCAATTCGATCAAACGAAAAACTTACATGATTACACAAATTATCCGTTATTACGCTACTAGGTTGTTCCAGCGTATAATGAAAGAAAAGATTTAATTTGAATTAAAATACACAAAACGGTATTTTTATTGCAAAACACTATTAAAACAAATTTTACCGCGTTTTTAAATAAAGTTTTTGTTACTTTTCGCTTTTCTTTCATCAAAATTAAGAGCCGACAGACGACAGGTGGTTCACACGAGAAAAGAGTACAAAAGATTATTCCCTATGAGACAAATGTACAAAAAAACTACGGTAATTGTACAGAAAGTCTGCCGCAACTCCGATTTTAACCAAATTTGGTATGTAGACGGCATATTTAACATACCTTAGGGATAAAGGAGCCGAAGTGGACATTTTGGGGCTTCTTCAGATGTACGGTTACAAAATTCATGAAACAATTACTTTGTGTTGCTATATTACTGTACATCTCATTGGTACGGAAGAGAACGGAAGTTTATGGTAAAAGTGTAAAGAGTGTACTCGTGAAAATAAATGTACTTTCCAACCAAGAAAAAATCCTAGCCTTCTAAAAGCTGTTGTAGCTCTAAATGTAATTTAAGGTTATTATAAGGGTCATCCAACAAGGACTGAACAGGGGCTTAATTTTGACTTTCCCTGTATTTTTCAAAAAATCCAAGATAGCACTTTGGCGTAACTTTTTATGCTCTTTTTGAAAATAGTACTTCAAAAAAATGGACTCCGAAACAAAAGAGTTACGGCATGCAACTTTGTTTTTTAAATGGAATGCCCCACTTTTTATTTCATATTTGAAAAGAGGCTATCTTTTTACGTAAAAGCTGCTATATATTTTATTTATTTATCTTATTTAAATATGCTATTTTTCTAAAAAGAAATGATCAAATTTGGTTTCGCGCCAAAATAATACTAAATTATCACCTGTGTAGGTACCCTACACCTGTATAACCTGTGTGGGTATTTGTCACTGTCTAGCTATATTTATTATTTGTTTGTAAATAAAATTACTTAAAATGAAATACTCATTAGAGGACCGTCTACAAATTATTACCCTATTTTACAAATGCCAAGAGAACGCCAGAGAGACTAAACGTAGATATTTTGCTGCCGTCCAAAGAAACATATCAATAAACACAATTTTAAGAATAAAAAATTATTTGAAGAGACAAAATCGTTACAGGACAAGAAAAAACTATGCCAAGACGAAGATTACGGGAAAATTCTATTATAAATTATTTTACTAATAGCCCTAATAATTCGATTTCCGACGCAGTTCGAGATGTTCAGTATGGTTTTACAAGAAGAAATGTTAGCTACGGAACAGTCCATAGAACATTAATAAAAAATAAGATGTTCCCATTTCGCATCCTTCCCGTTCAAAAAATATCACCGCAGCAAAAAGAATCTCGATTTAGATTTGTTGCAGAAATTCTAATTAGAGAGCAAGATCATGACCCAGACCTTTTTAAAAAAAATTTATGGACGGATGAAGCTTGTTTTACAACTTCTGGCATGTTTAACCGCCATAATAAACATCACTGGGCAACTCAAAATCCTAGAAAATTTTTGGAAATAAAAAAGCAAGGTAGAACTTCCATTAATGTTTGGTGCGGAATGTTAAATACCAAAATTTTGGGTCCAATATTTTATCACGGAACGTTAACTGGTCAAAGGTACCATAATTTTTTGGAAAACGAAATCGAAAATCTTTTAGAAGAACTGCCTCTGGAAACCTACCGTTCAATCATTTGGCAACAGGACGGAGCACCTCCCCACACTACCCAGGCTGTTGTTAATTTTTTAAAATGAGCGGTATACTGAATGGATTGGACGAAATGGAACAGTTGCTTGGCCACCAAATAGTCCAGAGCTTTAAAAAGATTTAATTTGAATTAAAATACACAAAACGGTATTTTTATTGCAAAACACTATTAAAACAAATTTTACCGCGTTTTTAAATAAAGTTTTTGTTACTTTTCGCTTTTCTTTCATCAAAATTAAGAGCCGACAGACGACAGGTGGTTCACACGAGAAAAGAGTACAAAAGATTATTCCCTATGAGACAAATGTACAAAAAACTACGGTAATTGTACAGAAAGTCTGCCGCAACTCCGATTTTAACCAAATTTGGTATGTAGACGGCATATTTAACATACCTTAGGGATAAAGGAGCCGAAGTGGACATTTTGGGGCTTCTTCAGATGTACGGTTACAAAATTCATGAAACAATTACTTTGTGTAGCTATATTACTGTACATCTCATTGGTACGGAAGAGAACGGAAGTTTATGGTAAAAGTGTAAAGAGTGTACTCGTGAAAATAAATGTACTTTCCAACCAAGAAAAAATCCTAGCCTTCTAAAAGCTGTTGTAGCTCTAAATGTAATTTAAAGTTATTATTTAATGTAACGCTTACGCCGCTCATAAGTAGATAATAAAAATTGGTTAACTTTTTTTATGCCGGTATATTATTGTCCTCTATTGTGTGCTTTAAAATCTACGATAAAATGGTGGTGCCCCTCTGGATAACATTATTCAGTCGTTAAATGGGTTTAACATCTAAAAACCTGGCACCCACGGTACTTAGTACTTAGCTTTTGTGCTACTAACATGGACTGCCATAAACATAAAAAAAACTAAATGTACTAAATGTACTAGATGTAGTACAATTGTACAGCTGAACATCGCAAATTCGCGTTGTTGTTGCCAAGGAAGCCAAGAAGAATGGCATGATTTAACTGACCAATAAGAAGGCTTCCTTATGCAAGGTTATAGAAAGACGAAATTCTCTTGTCCTGGTCTGCGTTTTAAATAATATTGCAAAGAATTTACCAAATTGTGCATTTATTAAGTTTTGCATCTTGTTTTAATTTACGTAAAATGCAACGAAATTCAATTCGAGTTGACTGACATGGTTTTGTGTTATGGGGAAGCTAGGCAAAATGCTCGGCAAGCCAGGCTGCTATATCAAGAGCGATATCCAGATCGGAACACCCCTAGTGAAAGAACTTTCGTGTCTGTAGTTCAACAACTTCGAGACCGGGGAAGCTTTCGAGGTGTAAATGCAGATAGAGGCCGAGGACGTACCGAAAACAAACTGGCCGCAGAGCAGGAAATTTTAAATTCTGTTCGTGATAATCCTAGTATAAGTACTAGACGATTTCACAAATCGGTCGGGCTTCAAACTTTATAAACAATCAACTAATAGGTCCCCATATTTTGCCAGCAAGGCTAAATGGGGAAGGTTATTTGGCTTTTTTCAGAACGACCTTCCCAATTTATTAGATGATGTCCCTTTAGCCGTTATACGACAAATGTGGCTACTTCAAGATGGAGTACCTTGTCATAACGCGAGAATAGTCACGGAATATTTAAATGAAAATTTTAGAGATAGGTGGATTGGACGCGATTTTTTTTCTGGGGAACTATAAAAGAGTTTTTTTAACTAGCGGCTCAGCAAATAAGAAACAATGAAAACATTTTTGCGCGTGTGAGAAACAGTATGCAACGGAAAATAAATGCATGTTGGGAACGGAGGGCATTTTGAACATATTCCGTATTGAAGGTAAATCGACCTTTATTTAAATATTTTTTGTTACAATTTATTTTGATATAAGGCTTTTAATAATTTTTTAAAGTAAATTTATAAAATAATAGAATATAATAACATTTTACCTTTTTATTCTATTATGTATTTATATCGTTTATTGGGTATAAAATAGGACGTTTGGCAACATCGCAAACAAAGTCGTCTACTGTCTGTTACTAACGAACTCCGGGCTCTGGTGTTTATAGTGTTTACGTAACCAGGGACGTAGCAGATAGGTGAAAAGAAGGTATTTTTACAAATTGTAAAAAAGTTTAAATTAAACAAAAAAAATACTCAGTGTGTCTCTACACTGTCCCAGGAGTCACCCATTTCAATATATTAAAGTATTTCCATGACACCCTGTATATGGTATTTTCCTAAAGCTCTTTTTAATATCTTTTTAACGGTGATATAATATACAGGGTGCATCACTAAAAAAACTCCACCCTGTATATTATTACCAGTATCACCATTAAAAAGATCTTTAAAAGAGCTTTAAAAAATACCACATTTAATGATGATGTCTATCTCTTATAGTTTTGGAAATATGGCCATCCAAATCAGCCACAACTTTCGGTTCGCCTGGCAGGTACTTGTGCTCATCGAGACGCCTGTCAATTTTTTAAACCTTACTATGAACGAACTAATTCCAAGAAAAAATTTAAAGCTTACACCTCCAAGATTTTTTGTTTTTAACGTTACTCAGAAGGGTTCACTAGCTCTTATACTAATATTTTTACCAAATTTCAAATTATTTTTCTTAACTTTTTTTTTGTTTCTAGAGGAAGGATAATATTGTGATATTTGTAGCGACCCCCTCACTCTAAAGTGAGATTAGATGAGAATCAATTCGACCGTCTCCACCTTGTCTTTGCCCTTAAATGCCTCGCGTAATTAATGAATGGCTCCTAAGTTCTCTTAAGCTTAACATATCGGATAGTAAAATAAGAAACTCTGTTTTTGTGATCTGTGAACTTTTACTTCTCTTCTCAGAACCCAGTGGCGTAGCTACTAATGGGAGCTAGGTGGGGCAGTGCCCAGGGCCCCCGAGCTGAGGAGGCCCTTTGGAGGTTAAAAAGGGACCTCAGGGTAAGTACAGAAATACTGAAAAAAATGAGAGTAAAATAGTAAAATAAAGAAAAGAACTTCTTTTTGTTTTTTTTGCATTTAAATTTTTGGGGCCCCAAACTTTTTGAGGTCTTGGTTAGTATAAAAACAGAGAAAAGTAAAAAAAAACTTGGAACTTTTTGTTTTGCTCTTCCAATTTTTTGAGACCCCAATTTTTTTCCCTGGCCCCTGCTGCCCTAGCTACGCCACTGTCCATAGGCGCAATTTGCTTTGGTTTTTAGGGGGGCTGGAGTCTTGTTGGTACCGAAAGGTATGAGGCAAGCTTCGAGACTTTGCAAAAAATTTGGGAAAGATAAAGAGATTTTTTGTCATTACTGCCACAAAAATGATCTACAGTTAGGTAAAAGTGGCACTATTGACATAAAAATCGCTTTCTCTTATCGCTTTAAGGTTTTAGTCACATAAGTTTTTGCTTGGATACTGGGAATCTTGGGAGGGGGCTAATTTTGTCTAATTTCCTTTTTGAGGGGCTAAACCCCTCCTAGCTCCCTCCCAAATTGCGCCTATGCCACTGTAAGAGCCCTTTTTGTTTTAACTTAAAAAAAATTGCATTGTTAGATTGGCAATATTCTTAAAAAACTATGCAATAAAAAAAACATAAAAATAATACAATAAATGGTAAAAATACTAATTTGATGATAAATAGTAAAAAAAAAAATTAGACTAAATAAAAGCATAATGATTATTTCGTTATTTGGGATGGCACCCACTTTGGCAACCTTGGTCTGATTTTGATGACCTTAATTTTATATTGTTTACCTAAGTTGGTAATTACCATACAATAAGTAGTATACAGGGTAATTTGTTTAAAAAATTATAAATATTCTGTGTTAATTTAACTTATTCTGTGTATACTGATTACCAACTAAGAGATTTTTAAAATTAACTTTTGCTTCTTATTACTATTAAGACCATAATTTAAATCAGGTTTGTAATATTGCCAACTGAAAATCAGGGAAAATTAAAACAAAAAAACGCCAGAGTTTGTCGCTAATTGTTGCTCAAGCCGATCGTGACAAATCGGTAATAGTTGCAGCTATTCGTTAAGTTAGCATGGACGCTAAAAATCTAAAAGGTATAATTTAATAAATAAAGGTCAATCGATTTGTTGCTTATTTATGGTTGCAAAAAAAATAAAAATATGTTTTTTTTTTAATTTTGACCCTTAACCGATTTACAATCTGATTCTTCCCCGACTTTGGGTTTCCATTTTTGTCGCTGACTCTTTAAACTGTAGCAAACAATTTCGTGAGCAGCAACACATTTTTGGATTGAATTTTACGTGCAAAATCGGATATAGATAACAGACTAGGAAGTATGAGCGAAAATGTATCAAAAATTATGCTCAGATTTTTTGCAAAATCATTAATTAGAGAAAAATTATGCTTATCGTTATATATGATGCCAGCTTGTATCTTCGTCAGAATTTTTTAAACCGCAATAATTGTTTAAGCAATTAAGAAAAAAATGAATAAAATAAAATTTAAATTAATATTTTGACCAAAACCGACACTTTACATTAATTTTTAAAATAAATATTTTTTATGTTATAATTATTTAAACAATTGAAAATAAGTAAACAGATCGAACTTAACCATTTAAATAATATACTGGGTTAGTAAAAAGTACCACAACTTTTAAATATCTTTAAAACCTCTAAAGCTACATTTAGCAAATTTTGTATCTAAGGTGTTTTGGACATGTGGAATTAAGTAGTGATATCGGCCCTGTTGCCGGATTTCCCAGTTTTATGCTACACGCCCTTTTTTAGTTTTTTTAATAGAATAGCTGCATTCATTTATATTATAAATTTATAAAATTCGGTCTCTATAGGTTGTTAAGATATGATATACTTCTCTTTTTAAGAAGTAATTTAGGGCCCAAATGCTAAAGCTATGTCAACAAAAAATTGGTATTTAGGGGTTTTTGACATGCCTAATTGATCATTAATATCAGCATTGTTGCCAAATTTTAATAGAATTAAGGTATTGTCAAATCTCGGTAACTAGTAAAGATTAAATTTTGAAAATTTAGAATCTTACTAAAATCCGCATGCTGCTTTTATTGCAATAAAAATAAAAAGGTAATTTTGTTTAAAATACTATATATAATACATATAGCGCAAAACTGGAAAATCTTGCCCAGAAACCCTTCATTGCCAAAATTTGTAAACCCAACTTAAGTGGTTTTAGAGATATTGAGGGGCATCTAAACTTTTTACCCAAAATGTGGTATTGTCATATCTTAACAGCTAGTAAAAGATAATTTTTTAAATTTGTAGACTTATTAAATTTAACCGGCGGAATTTATTACAATGAAAACAAATGGGGCATTTATTACAATGAAAACAAATGGGACACACTAAATGATAATTGTAGCACAAAAAAGGAAAATCTGGCAACGGAGCCAATATTTCTATTTAATTCTCCATGCCTTATATCTTTTAGATACCAAATTTGGTAAATGTAGTTTTAGCGGTTTTAAAGATATTTAAGAGTTGCAGTACTTTTACTAATCCAGTATAACAATATAAAAATTTTCACATGATATATTTTTTCCTGTGCTTTCAAGGGCTCTCTTCTGTTTTTATTTTTTTTTATCTTTGTACAAACCACGAAGGCTAAAAGCCTAAATACTAACATACCGTGGGTGTCCTAAGCGAGGTAAGAGGCAGTTTGTTGACACGGGACTTAAATACTTGAAGATTTGGGAGGGAAGGAAAGAGCTTCGCGGACAGCAGGGTTCCACATTCTAGAAACTCTAGGGACAAAAGAACGAACAAAGTGAGAAATTTGGGGGCTTGTTTATTTGGACCGTATAGGGATGCATAAGCGCCGAACCAAGAGTTTTTCTGTTGGGAACCGTGAGTGGAGGGAACTATGCTGGACAATTCTTCAGAGCAAAAGCCGTTAAAGTACCTATAAAAAGCGATAAATCCCCCACAACCCGACGATGGGCAAGAGAAGGAAGCCTTTCTGTAAGTGAAGGATCATTAATGAGACGAATAGCTCTTCTTTGAATAGAATCAAGAATGCTTAGGGTTGTGGGGGACGCCATGCCCCAGATATGAGAACAATATTCCAAAAGAGGTCGGATTTGGGACACATATATAAAGTGTATAAATTAGAAGGGGAAAAATACTTTTTGGCTCTAAAGGGAAACCCAAGCTTTTTAAAGCTGCCGTGGCTATAGATACAATGTGTTTATGCTAGTGAAGGTTACTTTCATATGTGACGCCCACAAGATTGAAGGTGTCTTTGCTTTGTAAAACTTGACCGTTTATATGTAGAGGATGAGTATTTGATGACTCTTTTCGCGACAAGGAACATGATATTGTTTTGGATGCATTAAAATGGACGAGATTTTTGGCGCCCCAATCCAATATAAAATTAAGATCCTGCGAAAGAGATTTAATCCCCAAAAATCTTTGCACTTTTTCTGTAGGATATGATCTTCATATAAACAGCACCCAGATCGGACTGGAAGTTGGCACGCTTCTTCTATTGCATTTTAAGCAAATAGAGCATTCTTTTTAAATATTAAAACTATTACGTTTACCGCAAAACTACAAAACCTGGTAACAGAAAAAATATTACTGTGTTGTGTTTTACCTGCCTAGAAACCTTTAAATATTGTAAACTGCAGCTTAACCGGTTTAGATAAATTTTTTCCCTAAATTGTGGTGTTGTCAGATTTAAGCAACTAGTAAAAATGAACTTTCAAGAAATTGTAGAACTATTAAATTTGGAATGCGCAATTTATTGTAATAAAAAAATTGTGTATTTCATTAAAAAAAAACAAAAAAAATACGTGTAGCACAAAATTGGGAAATTTGACAACGGTGCCAATATTACTATTACATTTTTAATTCTTAATACCTTTCAGATACCAATTTTGGTAAATATGGTAACGGTTTTTAAGACATTATTTAAGAGTTGCAATACTTTTAACTAACCCAGTATATAAATTAAAATGAAACATTTAATTTCCTGCAACATATCTCTGGTATAACTTTTAGATAAAAATAATATTAAAGTAAAACTCTTCTAATTAGATTGTAAGCATCCGGATAAATATCCTAAGTTTTATAAGTACTTTTAAGTTTTCCAATAAGTAAGAAAGTTGGATAGTTGTTTGCAAATATCTTTTAAAGCTCTTATATTTTTTTAATAAAAAATTACTTAGCAACATAATTTTAAAAAGATACTACATAAATATATTTATTATTTTTTAATGATATTATACACGGTGTTACAAAATGTTGTTTTAAAAAATTTAAGGGCAGATTCTACTACTAAAAATATAAAAACTTAGGTTCGCAAATTGCTTGTTCACGAGGTACGAGGTGTTAAACTTGTGAAAAAAACACAGTTTTTTAAATATTTAAAAATACTTTACCCAATTTTGTTATAATTTGGCAATGTTATTTATGGCATTAAGTGGGTAATTGATTACTTACTTAATAACATTTAAAAAGTCCAGTGGCGTCACGAGCAGCAACTAAAGGAATATTTCTATCAAAAGAACGGTACGCCACTGACTGTCCTTTAGATTAGGCAAATTAAAATGCAGCTTTAATGTCTCTTGTTATTTTTTTTCGTATTTTGTTTAGTTGAGAAGAAATAAAAATCCACCTACCTAATTACATATTTTTAGATTAGAAAAGAAGCATAGCAGAAACATTTTCCTTTTAAAAATATAAATAAAAAGTAAGTGTTTTATTTTTTTTAGTTTTTAAAAATTTAACACCCTGGATTTTGAGAACAAAAAATTTCGGACTTATGCTTATATAAACATTTTTTATATTTTCTGATATTGAATCTGCCCTTAATTTTTTTAACAACATTCTGTATAATACAATAATACTCTTGTTTATTTTGAAGCTTTTAAGCTTGAACATATTTTTTCTCCCTGTTTTAATGTTGTTTTGAAATAATAAATTGGGAAAAACCTTGTCTACTTTAAAAATCTGATCACATCCGCATAGTCTGGGGGTCAGGGCTGTTTAATTACATTCACGGAGTTTTAGAGTGTATTCCTTCGTATTTTGACCTGCTGAATTCGGATTTTAAACTTCTTTGCGTCCAAAGTGACGGAAATTTGTCATAAACAATATATTTTTATAAGGCTCCTTAACTAAAAGAGATGGAAACATTTTTTTATATAAAATTTGTTTATTTAAACAAAAATCTGAAATAAACGTTAAACCTTAATCTACTTGTTAAAACCAGAAATATCGCAAAATTAATGCAAAAACATTGCAAAATTACGGCATCTAGGCGAATTTTCACTTATAACTTGGATTGATTTTAAGTAAAACAGCTTTATTATAACCTAAATTGGAGGGAAAATTACCAGCTTTACCAGTAAGCCTTTAATTAAAATATTATACAGGGTGAGTCGGGAGGAACGCACCAAAAATCCAGGAGTGTATTGTACAGGTAAAAATAATTTTAAAATATCCATATGTTCTTATTAGATTCTCATTTGTTTTTAAAATATGTGTGTGGCATTTTATAAGACATTATTCGTACAAACTCGAAAATGAACGCGTCAAACACACTGAAACTGACAAATGTCTGAACAACAAAACGGACCAACGGAACAACCGGTACTTATCATTTGTGATAAAAAGCGATAAACTTTATAACATTTTATTTACGCGATATTTTGAAAACAAATGAGAATCGATAAATTTAATCAGTAATATCAGAATTGTTGCCAAATTTTAATATAATTACGGTATTGTCATATCTCGGTAACTAGTAAAGAATAAATTTTGAAATTTTAGAATCTTACTAAAATCGGCACTCTTCTTTTATTGCAATAAAAATAAAAAGGTCATTTTATTTAAAATACTATAAATATTACATGTAGCGCAAAACTGGAAAATCTGGCAACAATAACAGTATCACTGTTCAATTCTATCTGCCCAGAAATCCTTAACTGCCAAAATTTGTAAACCCAACTTAAGTTGTTTTAGAGATATTTGAGGGCATCTAAACTTTTACCTAAAATGTGGTGTTCTCATATCTTAGCAGCTAGTAAAAAGATAACTTTTAAAATTTGTGGACTTATTAAATTTATCCTGCGCAATTTATTATAATGAAAACAAATGGGACATTTTCTATAAAAAAACTAAAAGATAATTGTAGCACAAAAAAGGAAAATCTGGCAACGGTGCCAATATTACTATTAAATTTTTCATGCCTAATATCTTTCAGATACCAAATTTGATAAATGTGGTTTTAGCGGTTTTAAAGATATTAATCGAAACATATGGGTTTTTTAAATTTATTTTTACGTGTACAATTAATACACTCCTGAAGTTTGATGCGTTCCTCCCGACTTAACCTGTATATAACAATAAGAAAGTGATAAAAATATTAAACGGATATTTTTAATAAAATGACGCATATAAGTTTTTACGGTTTTTTAGTTACTAAGGACCAGTTTTACAAAGCAGGGTGAAACTTAGTTCTACTGAGCTGAGGTCAGACCTTTAAACTTTTCGTAAAAGCTTAATATTGTCAAGGATTTGAAACAAATTGGGATTTTACCGAAAGTCCAAAGGCCTGACCTCTGTTCAGTAGAAATGAGTTTAAATGTGCTTTGTAAAACTTGGCCTTAAAGTTTACATTATATCAAAGCAAGTTACATATTCAAGAAACAAGACATTTTTGTGTATTATATGTGTTTTTTAATATACATATTTTTTAATGTAATAAATCAGTTTTAAAGTGTTGTTACAAGCCCAACGGCTAAAACCGTATAAGTATGAGAGTACGTAGGTAAGGCAAACACTCTAAAATTACGTTTTAATTTTTAGATAAAATTTATTCATACTTATTTTAATCAACTTATTTATTTGTTACATATTTTTTAATTTGAAGCGTTCAAAAGCAAAACCAGACATTTGACATTTAAAAAAATTAACTACCTATATATGGCCAATATTATACCCTGCGCGAAACAAAAGTTACATTTCATGGGCGATAAAATCAGTTTGTGCGCAAGCCAGTTGAGGGTAAACGCATTGGGCGACAAAAACTATCCGCATTATCGAAAAAATTTGTTGACGGCGTCGTGGTTTTCTGTTCGAAGTACGGTAGCTAATGAGCCTTACGGTCAGACCGCGGACGAAGGGTACGGGATGCCGGTGTTTGTATTTTGCCACGGCATTCAAGTGCGCATGATCGTCCACCCACTGCGCGAGGTCGAAAAATCCGAAAAATGCTTCTTGCCACTGCGGATCTAAATGTAGGTTATCTATAGTATGGATATCATAATAAAAAGTGGTCAGAAATACCATTTCTGACCACTTAAGTGCATAATCCAATATTTAAGGCCGTTATTCGTAGTTTAAATGTATGCTTAAATGCAAAAGCAAATATTTGTGTGCTTTCTTTAGGAACAAAAGCAGCCATTTGCTTCTAAGTCAATCCAGGTGTATAAGTTTTAGTCACGGGTAGACTTAGGTTAAACAAAATAAAAACCATTTTTTGGCATGGTCAAATTCCTATCCAAATTAAGGAATAAATGACGGAGGTTATTTTTTAATAAAGAATTTGATATTAGGAATATAAAATACACGGGCCAAAAAATGGTTTCTATTTTTTTATGCAAAAACTGTTCCTCAAACAAAAGAAGTCAAAAAATCAAATTTGTTCTATACTAAATGAGGATTTAAAATAATATTTTTATTTTTAAAAATGCAGTGGCGTGCAATTTTTTCTTATAAAATATTTACCTTAAACCCCTTATGGACGACACTGGTAAAAAAATTTTCTTGTATGCCAAAAAATGTATTTTGGTGCAAAGGGTGTGTTTTCCAAATTTTTTAAAAATATTTGAATGGATATAAAAGTTATTATAAAAATCAATATATAAAAAAATACACACCTTGTAGTTTAAAAACTAAGATGTGTAGGACATATGTTTATATAAAAATTTTATTGTAGAATAACCCCTTAAAGTTTGTCGGTTGAGTTACTGTAAAGCTTGTCGGTTGAGTTACTGGACACCCTGTATAGTGCGCTTTTAAAAAATATATACGTTTTGTATTTATCTGAGTCTTAACACCAATATTACTATTAAAAAATGTTCTTTAAAAGAGCTTTAAGAAAATACCACATTAAGTATATTTACATTTATTTTTTTCGGAAATATGGCCCTCCAAATTAGATATTTAGGTAATTTTAAAGTACCACTATTTTTTAGTAGGTTAAAGTATTGACTTTATTTTCTGGGGTTACAAAGTACTTTTTAGGAGCTTTTAATATAATATGCAATAAGACACCCCTTTCCATTATTGTTGTTTTTTTTTTCAAAATGGTGCCAGTGTCAGTTTAAAGTTTATATCTATCATTTTTTGCCTACAATTTTGTTTATGTTATCTTACTAAAGTACTTAAGTTTTTATGAAAAAATACCAAACAATTTAAAACTTATGATGCGGGCGGTCCTGACTTTAGATACGCACTGTATTTAATAATATTTACGATTTTTATTGCAAATTCTTGGGCACAAGGTAAAAAATTTTACTTTTTTGTTTCAGAAATATATTATGGTGGATTTTGGCGCCAGCTCCAGTGGAAAGCCAAACAGATTCGTATGTCCCAATGATCGGCAGCTAGCGCTTAGAGCTAAGTATGTATAATATGTCAGGTTTTGTACAAAAAAAATATGAAAAACAAAGACTTACGCCATAAATGTTGTATTTTTTGAATAGAACCCATATCTATTATTCTATTTTTGAATTCTATGGTCAATTCTAAGTGTTTTTTATTCAGGGTACAACATACATATTTATCTTTTACTGTTTATAAGTTATTGATGCTTAAAAGGTTACATTTTTGGTTTATTTAAATGAATATCTCAATATGAAGTACAGGTAATGCAGGTCTTTATCTAACGAATAAATCGTTATAAAAACTAGTATTAAAATCCACCAATAGGTATACATTTTAATGACTTTGAAGTATTAGGTAACCACATGTATTACCTTTATTGTGTATTATTATATTTAATTAAATAATATTACCCAAAAATATGACTCGTTAAACGTCGATAACCAAAAACAGTTAAAGACAGACATATAGTACCTTTAATAAAAATACTAAGAATTGAGCAAAGAATTGAAAAATACAATTAAAAATATGGTATTTTATTTAAAAAATTCAACATTAATAACGTAATTATTTTGTTTTTAATGCAATTGTTTTCTAATACGATTCTTAAATTCCCCGAGCTAAAATACACCGATTTGCTATCTTGAATTTATTAAAAAATACAGGGAAAGTCAAAAAATTTGCCATTTTTTCACTTAAATAAAACACCCTGTACACAGGACAATACAAAAATATGCTGCCAAACATTAAGAGACGAATCTTAAGTAATAAGACAAAAAGATGATGCAGGGTATTGCATATTTTAAAACTAGGTAACAGTTTTAAAAACTATTTTTCGGTGACGGGAAAAAATTTGACGTTGTATCTTTGTTAACAGGTATTAAAATGTGACTTTTCATAAAATTACTTTTTTCCATAAAATTACAAAAAAGCAATAATTTTCATGTTACCAAGGCACATGTGTGTCAAACATTAACACGTCAAATTTTGTTTAAAAATTAAAACGGAAAACCACTTTTAAGAAACAACTGGTATATTATTAGCTTTCCACTGCCTGCCCCCCTTAAAAATTTCTGGCTACACCCATGGTAAAAGCGGTGCTTGCGAGACAAAATAGTAACAACAAGTTACTGTACTTCAATGTCACAAAAAAATTTTAATAATAATTTTTTGCATAATATTTTTATTAAACAATAAATAAAAAACTAATTACGTAATAACCTCAAAATTAAAAATTTAACAATTTCGACCTAAGTATAAAAGAAAAATTATACACAACTTCTAAATTATTTCATTGTTGTTTTTTATACACGGTGGGCCCTATCTGTATAAACTATTTCAATATCCAATAAAACAAACATTACAAAAATTACACATATTTTATTAGTACTTTAAACCAGAAATAATGAAAATTTTATGACTTAGAAATTATGTTGTCCAAGTGACGTCCCTCATGCTGTTAATATTCTTAAATCCGGAGTTGCATATTTTTAAAACTTGAAGTTGCTTGCAGAATGTCGTTTATTTTCCGCACAATGTTTTGTTTAAGAGGTCTAATGTGCATGAATTATCTTTATAGACCTTTGATTTTAGGTAACCTCCTAGAAAATAAAATCATTTCAAATTCCGGGCTCCCAGGGCGGCATTGAATATCACCCCTTGGTGAGATTATTCTTCTTAAAAACATTTCTTTTATAGCCCAATTAACTTAGACTTTCACCTCGGAATCTCACGGAATAAGCTGAATATCTGCATAACCTTTATTTTGGTACAAAAATACTCTCTTAAAATTCCCTATGATATCGTGTAAGGAACTCAAAATATGACAAGTCAAATGTCAAAATAATAGTTTTTGCGAATATCTCGTTTCTTTTACTTTTAATTACATTTATGTTTATTATAAAATTGTAGAACATAAAATTCTTTACAAATTTAATTCCAAGCATATTTTTGTCATACCAACGGATCCGATAATAGAGAGCGCAAAGTGGAAAGCACTTTACTTTATGTACATATCTTAGCACGCAATTAGTCGTGATATTTAGCAAATACTTTAGTAAAAAAATTACATATTAGACTAATAATCACGACTGATTGCGTGCTAAGGTATCTATATACAGTAAAGTGTTTTACACTCTGCGCCATCCATTATCGGATCCGTTGGTCTGACAAACAAATGCTTAAAATCAAATTTGTAAAGAATTTTGTGTTCTATAACATTCATAATAAATATAAATGCAGTTAAAAGTACAGGAAACGAGATATTCGCAAAACCGATTTTTTGACATTTGACCTGTCATACTTCGAGTTCACGATATCATAGTGAATTTTTAAGGGAATATTTTTTGTACCAAAATAAAGGTATGTACAGATATTCAGCTTATTCCGTAAGATTCCGAGATTGACCCTTTAATTTGACTAAGATGAGAGAAGTATTAATTTTCTAAGTTATTAAAATTTTCATTATTTGTAGTTTACGATAATATTAATAGAATATATGTAGGTTTTGTAATGTTTGTTTTATTGGATATTAAAACTGCTAATACCGTTAAGGCTCACTCTGTATCATGTTGTTCATGAATACTTAAAAAAAACTTTAATGTTTATTTTTTAAAACGAAGCTAGATACGATGACAATACAAAAGACTGGAAAGTTTCTTTTTAATTGCTTAATCGAAAAAAATATAAAATTTCTTAAAAATTTAGTAACGTATTGCGCACTGGGACGTTACTGTACCTAATAATCTGAATTTAGGTAGAGTTTTATAAGCGCCTTATTACATTAAATTAGATAACCAAATTTCATGTAAATCGTTTAAGGGTTTTGAAGACAATAAAAAAATTTCTACTTTTTTAATATCTTTAAAAATTTAAAGGCCTGTACATCAAAAATTAAGCAAGTCCGTGTTCAAATAGTTATACAAATTTTTCCTTATAATAAGACATAAAAAATTACCCACTTATGTTTTGTGCCGTGGTTAGGAAACACCCGGTTTAGAAAATAAAAAATATATTAGACCTCACAGTTGTGTTTACGGCAAAATGAATTTCAGTTATAGCAAAAATGTTTTATTTTTCGTAGATTTAAAGTAAGATTTATATTTTTAACATAAAGCCATTTTTAATGAGCAAATCTAACCACAAGTAACTCTAACTCAAAGAATAAAAAAAAACATCTTAACAACTAAAAATATCTGTTTGTTTTATATAAACCAACAGTAATAAAAATAAAGTGTTGCCAATTGTAAAAGTGAACAACTTCTTAAGATAAAAATTTTGTAATTTAAAGCAAAATTAAAATAATTTTAAACTACTCCATACAAATATTATCAGAAACAAGTAAAAAAACAAGTCAAAATATGTTTTTATTCTTTTAAATATAAGGAAAACCGTTTATAAAATAATTGCTTAAAATTATATTTCTTCCTGTGTTTGTGATAACACTTAGGCCTAGAAAGTCCGATTGGGATTTATACCAAAATGGCAATAAAGATTGTAAATTTCAGGTAAGAAAAATATTCAATCATGTTAGAACAATATATTATGTGTTAACTTACTGCCGTCAAATCAGCCATCATTATCCTTACACAAATTTTTAACACAGCATACGTTAAACCACTATTATTTTAAAAGTATCCATTTTTAAAAATTGCCTATTTTTTTTTGTAACAATACGAAGATAACCACACTTAAATTTCTTTTTATTTTTCTATTTGTTAGACACTGCCCACAAACTGTCTCAACGTTTACCTACATTTTTTTAATAACAAATAGTAAGAAATACACGCAAGACAAATATTAAAATGTTCACATATTCACGCCTGCATTAAAAACGTCACGAAGACAGCAATACCTATACATCCATAGTTTACAATTTAATAATTTATTATTGATACCTATGTTTAATAAATAAACTTGCTTATTATATATATTTTTTAATTAGCTTGTTTAGAGACTAATACTAAATTCCTATTTTTATTGTTTTCCCTATTTTGGATGTTTTCTTTTTTATTTGATATTTGCATTTTTTGTCGTTTGTTAAAAATGGTTGATGCATAATTTTAAATTACCTTTATTGTGGTTTTTATTTAAAACTAGCTATGATTCCTGGCTTCGCTCGGGAGTTGATATGAGACCCAAATAACCGTTGTTCTGAATGAATTTCAAATACTCGACAACAGATGGCGCCACTACACTTAATTTCCAAGTCCAGGTTGAAAGAGTCCTTATATCTTTAAAAATACGCCCTTTAGGGTAAAACGGGAACTTTCTTGTTCACGGGGGATAAAGGGCTATCACACTATATAAGTCCCTTTATCGTATCGGGACTCCTTTTCAAGTTTTATCAGCACGCACATTTTATCAACATAGTTTTATTATATATTAGCTATGATTCCCGGCTTCGCTCGGGAGTTGATATGAGATTACGTGGTAGTTGAAATAAAAAAATAAACTATGACGTAAAAAGTAAAAAACATTATTGAAAACATTTTCTCATTATTTATACTACTTGTTTGTGAACAACCCATAACCGTTGTTCTGAATGAAGTTCAAATACTCGACAACAGATGGCGCCACTACACTTAATTTCCAAGATGAAGGGTTGGAAGAGTCCTTATATCTTTAAAAATACGCCCTTTAGGGTAAAACGGGAACTTTCTTGTTCGAGGGGGATAAAGGGCTATCACACTATATAAGTCATTTTATCGTATCGGGACTCCTTTTCAAGTTTTATCAGCACGCACATTTTATTAACTTAGTTTTATTATATATAATGAATAATGATATAAATTACTGAGAAAATAAAAACTAAAAGAGTAAAGTTACTCTCTTTAAAAAAAAATTGAATTAAATTTTATGTGCAAAGATTTAGTACCTTTTATAAGAATTGTAATTTTATTTTTTTAGAACAAGCAAATGGCATCTTGTCTGTTTAAAATAGTTTGGTCGTTTCTTAGATTTTTAAAAATAAAGCGGTGTTAAGTCGAAAACCAAAGGCGTTTAAAACGAGGTGCAACATGACTCCCCTTTTCATTTGAAAACAAAAGCTATTGTTTACTCCTGGGACACCACGCCGATTTTAATGATTCTAGGCATACGGGGTTTTTTGGGGCGCCAATCACGAATTCATTTAAAAAAAACTAGTCGCAATATCCATCAGCAAACTTAAAATGCAAATTTACCTTATTTTGTTTTTATTTCCCCTTATTTTTACAAACAATTTCTAATTTAAATCTGGATTAGCACTTAATATTTTTACCCCTTTAAACCCATGCTATTTATTTTAGCCATTTTTTCATAAAATTGCAAAGCCTAACTTTCAATTGCATTAGCCATGGCGGCGCTATCGCTACGGCAATTAAAATGATTGAAAGTGAAGCTTTGCGATTTCATAAATAGAAAAATGGGGTTTAAAGAGGTGGAAATCAAATACATAATAAGTGCCAATTTAGCATTAAAAAAATCAAAAATTGCGTACAAAACAGAGGGAAATTGTACTAAATGTGATGTGGGTTAGTTTTCTATTTAAGTTTAGTGATGAATATCTCAAGTGTAAAACGTCGCTAACTTAAAATTCTTTTAGATTCGTGGCCAGCGCCCAAAAACATTCGTACGTCAAAAATCATTAAAAGCGGCGGATAAGTTAACAATTACCAAATTAAGTTTAAAGGTTTATGTCAATGTAACTTGTAAACCGTTTTGACCATTCTGTAAAAACAATAGACACATTTTGCACCTCTTAAAATAACAGACTTTTTTGGCCTCCTTATGGTTATCGTTATTAAACATAACGATTACGGCAGCAGTTTTAGACAGAGATTTTGCAGCCTCTTTTAAGAAATATATCTTGCGTCTGCGCTTTCGACACATAACCATATTTTTGCCTGTGGTTCACCCATTTTAAAGTTAACGAAAAATTGGTATTTACTTTTATTCTTCATAAGATATAAATTGATATTTAAATATATGCAAACACTTCTGTTGATTTCGTTTTTAAAGTAGATGCAAACAATACAGTATAAGCAAAACACAAAAAGAAAGGTTAGGTTTGGTAGTAGAATAAAAAGCAAGTGTGCCAGATTGTAACATCTAAATTAATTACTGATTTAGAATATCCGTAAAAGTGCAAGTCCGTTTTAATTTCTTAACACTATTTGATTTTTATTACTGCTATAGATTTTTCGCTAATTAGATCCTAGGTATAAATGAAATTTTAATTAATATGGCATTAAAATTTTAACCTTTTAAATAATTTATATTAAAATTTCTACAATCCGGCAACCACGCAGTTTAACAATAACGATAACGATAACTATAAGCTCTTCGGTATTCATCCGTAATTAAAGGAGTCCGGTATGGTTAATAACGATAACGGATCATGTTTGCGTTACTGCGCAGTCTCAGAATAACGTTAACCACAACGGAATTGCAAAATAAGAGGTGCAAAATGTCTCTATTATTACAGTCTACCTAAAAGTTTTTCTTCTACTAAGAAAGCAAAACTAATTATTATTTAATAGTACCTCGGCCAGTTATAAAATTGACTTCATGATAATAACATTTTTAAAACCTTTTAGGGAGGATCCTCTTGACCAGTCTACTACGAATATTCATATCGCTATATATGGAAGCGGCGCTTTAACCCAGTCTGTCAATGTCAAATGTTGCGTTTGTCGGACTGGGCCAACGCGTCACTTTTTTGTCGGACAAGTTTACCACAATGTTTTGCATGCAATTTTTAAACATTGTGCCAAAAATAGTAAGGGTTACAGTCACGAAACCCGTCTAGAGCGATACCCGAAACATATTATGTGTGTAAAATTGCATATAAAACATTGTTATAAACTATATCCGATAAAAAAGTAACGCGTTCGCCCAGTCCCACACCCGAAACATATGACATTTACAGGCTGGGTTAAAGCTCCGCCTCCATTATGGCGATATGAATATTCGTGGTACACTTATGACAAAGGCGCGCTCGTGGCTGCTCCGGTTGTATCGGCAAGCGTCGATCTCCGGAGTTAAGCAGTGAAGTGCGCGCCCATAACTTGGATGGGTGACCGGCGGCACACGGTGTTCTGCTGCTCGAGGATGCGGACCGAGCAACAACCATCCAAGTTATGGAATGAATGGTGTGGGAATGGGAAGGAGTAGGGGTCAAGGTACAATAAGCCTTCAGGCTGCAGTGCACCACCTAGGGGGCGGTCGTCGGCCTAGGTGGGATGACCCCGAAAGGGCGAAAAAAACACTTATGAAAAGGAATTCCCCTAAAAATATTTTAAACAAGTTCTTATCATAAAGTTCTTTTCGATACTGGTTTAGGCACCATAAGGCTATTTTTTATTGGATGAAATTATTGATTACGTATCTACCTGCAAACGTCATTTTAGACATAAAAAATTAAAATAGGTCCTAAACGGTTAATGTACAGGACATCATACATAAAATATTTAAAGTGAATCGCTATCTTTTAAACTTTTTAAAATATTGAAAATTAAAATCAGGCTTGTATTATACAGGGTATCTCTAAATGATCTCTACAAACTGCCACTGTAGACTCCTTGGGACAAAATACAACGATTTAACGCATTTATCTTATTTGAAAAGTTAACCGATTGCCATATATAGGGCAAATTTGACACTCTTTATCTTCCAAACCAGCAACCTTTCGACTAAGGTAAATTGCATTAGATCGTCGTATTTTTGGTCCAAAGAATTTATGGTAGCATATTGCACAGACCTTTTAGAGACACCCTTTATAGCATGTCAACGAAACCCTGTATATTTGGCGTAAGAGTCACAAAATGCGAAATTTAACGAAAAGCCTTACTTGTTTGTCGACATTTTCAAAAATGATTACCTACTTTATAATCTTTATATACGCAATGTATAATATTTTTGAAACACGCTGTAGAATAATGTAATAGTTATGAAAATTATTTATATTTTACAAAATATGCATCTATATACTAAAGTCAGACGTCAGCATAATATAAACATAAATTAAATTTTGTTATTATAATAAATTAAAACTAATTGAACTAGACCTAATTAATTTGTTTAATTTTTATTTACTGGTGATTACATATTATTTAAATAGGAATACATTTGCTAATTATATCTTAAATTAAAGGTATAAATACTAACATATTTTTCTAAAAAATTAACTGTACAAAAATAGGCCAGGAAATGAAGCATTGCACCTGACCATTTTTTGGTCCTGCATGAATCGACTTAAAATTTTAGCAAAAGCTAGGAAATAGTCCTACTCATGTCCCTAAAGTACTTTAGATCCACATGTGCAGTAATATAAAGTACTTTTGGCAATATTAAAGAATTATTGCACAGTGAAATAAGGCCAGGCACTAATAATATCGGCATTATTTTGACATCTGAGCTTCTGCTTATGCATGGTAGGATAAGGACTAAACATTTTTTTTAGGGTAATGGTACTGTCAACATAATTTGCAATAACTCTAAATTATAGGTACAAGCACTATTTAAATAATGCCGGTATTAATAATTCCCGAGCTTAATAAGGCAACTTGTAATAATTCTCTATTATACAAAATACATAGGTCATAATTTTAGGCGTTTAAAAAATTTAAATCATTTTAACCAGTGTGACATTTTCACTATTAGGTGTATTCCTTTTATGCTCCAGAACCGCCCGGAACGACACCATGAGTGTTCCTTTTATAATTTTTTGACATTTTTTCATGTTATAGAACCGTTCTTGACATTATTGACAATTCAGAGAACGGTTCAGAACGGTTCTACAAGGTAAAAGGAATACACTAATTATTGTTTTTATCAGTATGTACAAGATGTCCGAATATCTTTAAAATTGTAGGAAATTTTGGTTATTATTTAAAATATAAACTTGCGGTTAAGGCGCAGTGTTGCTAATTTTTAATAAAATTAATGATGAAGCTAAAATATTTTTATGGTTGTCTTCGTTATTGTCATACAGGGCAAAATTCATTTTTTTCCATTTTTGGATCCCCTTTCATTTGAGTTGTCTTGTAACTTACAACAAAAGTAAAAACTTATATTGGTAGAATCCAGTGGTGTCGTTGGATTTTTTAAAATTCAATGTTTTTTGAGATATTAACCAAACATAAGATTTTTCTTATGTTTCTGTATGTTTCTATGTTTATGACCCCGTATATTATATGAAAAAAACGATGTTAAAATATTATTGAACAAAGCGTAATTTCCAACGTAATGCACGAAAACCAACAAGTCCCTAGTATTTATGAGCAGGGTACGAACGTTATCAGTTCAAAAGCAGCTACGTCATAAAGTTACCAAATGTTTGCATAAAGAGCATTGACTTGTCATGCATTTTTTTAACATAGGCATCGGTTAATTGTAGTCAAAAATAACTAGCTTTTATTTAATTATTATTTTCATTTTATCCTAAATGGCCAAAATACATATATGTTACCAATTTTATTTTTAAATCACCCTGTAGTGGCCTTAGCCCAATAATTAGATATCTCTATAATTTTGTTATATTTTAGCCGTTAAAATCGGCCAAAATTAGTAGTTACTTGCAAATAACATTTATTTTAATTTTAACTTGGAACATCCTATAAGACTGTTTAAAAACCCTAAACTATCAAAACTTATTAAAGGGTTAAAAGCGCATAAAAAAATACCTTAAACTGTTTGGGCATTTATTTTGGGGTTTACATCATCTTAAATATGTTTGTATTGGCACACATTTTGCTAGGGTATGATTTTGACCGCCCTGTAGATATAGGTCAGCAAACTTGAAAACTTAAATATTTTTATAAAAATGTATTTTTTACCAAATAAGCCAAATTCCTATCGTCTATCTATATTTTAAAAAATTAATTTAAAGTAAAGTATTATCTGCTTTTTATAATTCTCCAGTGACGTCACTTTAGGCACACCTAAATCCAAAATATTACTGGTGACCCCCAAAATTTGTATGAAAATATTACCAGTAGGGATTGGATTCTAAATCTCAAAGAATTTTACCGATCCCGGTTTTTAATGCAAATGATGCGGGATCCTTTCAATAATATTTTGTTTTAAAACAAACGTATTTCTAAAATTGTAGGTAAGTACAAACTAATTTTTGACACTCACTACGTTTAGATCGAATAGTTGAAGCTGGCTTGAAAACAAAGCGGCTTTGAAATTATTTCCAAGTCTACATGTTTATTTCTGTGGCTTAAAAGTTGATTGAAAATCGAGGTCAAGCACATTTCAGGCCATCATCATACGTATGCGGCAGTTTTGCATCCATTTTCGCAGTAGACATCTAATGAAAGATAAACCTCACTTTTTAATTCGTCCCGTTTTTGTGTGCTGTTGTTGATGTGAGCGTTTTTCAAAGTTTTTTCAATTGTTTTTCAATTCATATTTTTTATAAAACTGTCAAAATCATCTCTGAAATTGACACTGATGACGTTCGAGGAAGCATTCATCTGAAGTTAGGCAGTTATTAATCCCGCTTGAATCGTTTATATCGTGTTTTTAACCGGCTTAAGTGAAGTCAACCCTACTTATTTTCAGGCTTGACTTGGACGATTCAAGTCACTTTCAAGCCCGTTTATATCCCTTTTTTCAAGTCACTTTTAAAAGCCGCTCCAACTCAAGCTAGCTTCAACTATTCGATATAAAAGTAGTAACTGTTTTGAGTATAAACACAGTGGCGCTAATCCAAAATCTTCAGTTTTTAATTAATTAATAAGTAACAAACTTGCAGAACTGGGGGTGATTAGGGGTGCCGGACGGGACAAAATAAAAAATAAAAATTAAAACCCAGTATTTGTTGTAAAATTTAACAAATTATGAACTTCGGGCTAACTTTATTTTTTGACTATAAAGTCTATGTTATGGCCCACTATAAGAAAATTATTTTAATATTAAAAACATCAATTTAGGGTATAAAAATAAAAAGAACTATAAAGTATTATAGATTTTTCAAAAGCTCTCATTCTCTATAGTGTAATAAAAAGTCATGTTTGGTTAATATCTCAAAAAAATATAAAGTTAAAATAAATCCAACTTTATCACCGGATTTTATGTGAAAATATCTACCAATATCAGTTTTAATCTTTGTTGTATGTTACAAGAAAACTGAAATACGAGGCTGTAAAAATTTCGCCCTGTATGTCAAAAACCAAGAGAGCAATGAAAAATCTTTTAGTGTCATTTTTCGTTTCACCAAACAAAAGCAACAATTTGCGAAAAACCCTGCAGGATTGCCTAAAAAATATGGTTAGGGTAGTTTTTAAATTTAAAAAATAATTTTAAAATTAGAATAAAAAATTAAACTTTTAGGGGTTGTAACTCAAAAGCCAATGATATTTTGAAAAAAATATGAACCTCTACAGGGTGGCTCGAATTCGACGCTCATCATTGGGATTTCGGAAACCATAAGAAATGCAGGATCGGTTAAATGGAGGCAAAGTTGCGCAATTTGATGCTCAATAAAATGCCGTTTTGCTTTTTAATAAATTCCGAGTACTTCCGAAGATATTCGAAAAACACCGGAATTTTCAATTTTGGTTTCTATTGTTTCCTGGCTATATTTGTTAACTCAAAATGAAAAACATGTGTTCATGGCCACTTTTTCTGCTCTATAATTCAGTGTGATTAAATATTGAATCTGACGTTTCGGCTTCTGCCGACCATCATCAACTTAATTTTTTTAAATACGGACCTGATATTTTTTTCAATTTAAATAAATGCTTTCATCACTCTTCAAACACTATATATCGCCCCTTTGATATTTGCCGACGTTTCGTACAGACAATTCCATCACCAGAATATTGCATATTTATTTAACCATAATACGGCCCTAAACTACATTTTTAGGTAAAAGGTAAAAAAGAATAAAATTATTACATATTCGTAATCTTTTTATTGCAACTCATTGATATCGTCGGAAGTACTCAGAATTTTTTAAAACGCAAAACGGCATTTTATTGAGCATCAAATTGCGCAACTTTGCCTCCATTTAACCGATCCTGTATCTCTTACGGTTTCCGAAATCCCAATGATGAGCGTCGAATTCGAGCCACCCTGTACATAATTTTATTTTATTATATAAAATAACCGGCTCAAGTTGCTTGATCGATTTTTCAATGACTCTGTATTAAATATTTTTTTTTCCTGGAGTTCGGCGCCCTAGAGCCGTCTCCATTTTAGCCACCACTGGGCACCCTGTATATTCTAAAATTATAATATATTATCTTCCTCCATTACATTATGATTTTTCTGATAATTTGCTTTTTCCATTTAAAAATCCGGGGTTAACATGCAAACCCGAAATTGACCTAAATGACCAATAAAATCACCACTATTATTCTGATGTGCTTTTAAAACCACTTAGAGTAAAAGCTCGAACACGCTATTTCCAATTTTATTACATTGTATACTCTCACTCGAGGGGATTTATGGCACAGCTCACAAAATTTAATAAGGATCCATTGATCCGCAACAAGAATTTTTCGTATATTTTAAATCCAGGGCATCTTTCAACATTCTAACTAGGGAATCTTTTGTGGTTTTATTATAAGTTAATAAGGTACTAGAAATCTATAAAAAAAAATCATACTAGGTGTCCGAAAAGGGAGAGAGAGAGATAATTTGAGTGTTTTAAAGGGCGCATCAGTGACTATGACTATTTAGCACCCTTTCTAGTGGTTTTTTCTTGTCTTAATTTAGTATTTTATTCAAATGAGGTGCAGGGTGTTTATGTGTTTTAAGAATAGTATTATGTTGTTATTATTTTTGTTTGAAGGTTCCAATGCTTTTTAATGTTACTCTGATTGATGTTGAAGTGAAGTCTTGTGTTTATCAAATCATTGCACGATATCATCAAGTGTTCAACCGTTAGGGGTTGTTGCACAGTGGGCACAAGGGATGATTTTCAGATTTTAGGAGGTATGAGTGGGTGAGGTATGTGTGTCCAATGAGTAGACGATGGATAATAGTTTGTTTGCGTCTATTGAGGAATGGGGTGACCGGAGATGAGGGAAGGATTTCATAAATCTTTTGTAGTTTGTTGTTACCCTCCAACAAGTCCCATTCAGGTTGAGAGGTATTGTGCTCTATCTTTTTTATTATTGGTTTAAATACACTTTGTGAAAAGATTCTGTCTATGTATAGACTGTTTTCGTTTAGGTGATTTGCAAGGTAGTCGGCCTTTTCGTTTCCGTGGATACCTATATGGCTGGGTATCTAAGGTAAAAAATAATGGGGGAGATAGAGTAAGCCAACATAATGTTATTACTTTATATAAAAAAAAATTTATCACGTTAAGGAGATATTGACTTCAAAGATGGTATAAAGAAACATTTATTTTAATTATAACTTTTAAACTGTTGCCACAGTACCCATGATATTTGGGCAACTAAATAACCCTGTACTAATACTTCTTTCCATAGGTAAACGGTTGTTTAGTAAGTCGGAATTATAGAGGGAGCGACGATTTTTTAAATTTTTAGTATGCTTTTTGGTACAGGTGACAAATTTAACATTTTGCTTTCACTTTAATTCCCTTATCATTTTTTAACACAAAGGTATACTTCATTTAAATCGATATCTTGCACCGTTTTTCATAAAATTGCTTTCAAATCCAAACATACCAGCATTATGTATGTAATAAATAATTAAATTTTTATAATTAAATTATTAATATCTGATAAAATTATTAAAAACGGTGTTTGTGAGCCCCTTAACTTTTATAATACAGTTAAAAACTATTTTTAGGAACTTTACCATTTTACCAAAAATTTAATGGAAAAAATTTATTTCTTTGTTACTTACAAAATGCTGTTATGCCTGGATTTAAATGCAATTTTATAAAAAACGGTCCAAGAAACTGTTAAGTAAATTTATTTATATGTAACTGATTGTTTTGCGCTAACAACCCTAAGAGGTTGATGCGCTAAATAAATAAATAAATAAATATCGATTTAAGTAAAGTATACCTTTTTTGTACAGAAATAATAAATAAATTAAGCGGTCAATGAAAATGTTAAATTTGTCACCAGTGTTAAAAATGCATACATTAAATGGAAAAAAATCGTCTCACCCTTGTGTAATTCCGACTTGCGGAACAGCCATTTACCTATCAAAAGAAGCAATACTGTAAGATTATTTAGTAGCCCAAATATCAATAATACTGTTGTAACATTTTAAAAGTTATATTTGAAATATTTTTTATACCATCTTTGAAGGTCAATATCTCCCTAGGGAAGCACAATAGAACTGTTTTTATATGAAGTACTAACATTATTTTGGCTTACTCTATCGCCCCTATTATTTTGACCCCACCTTTCCGGACACCCTGTATAAATATCTAATTTAGTAGGTTTGAAACAAATTTGATTTCCTGACTTTCTTTATCGATGTACGGTTTTTACGTAAATAAGTACCAAACATTTCTTGGCAGGATCGTCTGCTTTATTCAGCAGTGAAGATAATTATCAGATTTATTTATTTTTAAAAACAAAATTTATTTTTTGGAGAAAAATTGGAATACATTAAAGTTTCAACTTTGTAAGTATAATAAAACTGGTAAAGCAAACTACTCTGTATACAAAATACTTTAAAATTGTATCGCGATATGACCTTGGCAAGCAAGTATTTGTACTTTTTGCGCGAAAACCGAACATTTTATTTAAAAAAATCAAAAAGTGAAAGTTGTTCAAAAGTAAACAAGAATTCAAAAATACAGGTTGTAATTTATTAAATGGCTTAAAATACAGGTTATGATTCCTCAGTCTATTTTAGGGAAAAAGTTTATATAAACATATGTCCTAGACGTCTTAACTTTTGGGATACAGAGTGCCAAAATTAAAAAAATATATCCATTTGTTTAAATTTCCTTACCCAATTTTGTTTTAATTTGGCAATTTTATTAATGACATTAGGGAGACAAACTAGAAAAACACACAAATTTAAAAATTATTATGTTCAAAACTAAGTATTTTTGCTATACACCGTTGAAAAGCTTATAAAAGGTACTTTTAAAAATGTTATGGCCAACTATGGTTTCCATTTAAAAAAAAATGCAAGTTTATGTCGTAGTTCAAAAACGGATAACTACATTTAATATTCATTCTTTCTAGATCGATTTTTGGCATGTACCCAACAAAAAAGACCATTGAATATATGAGAATCTAGCTTTCGAGATTGTACCCTTTGAAACTAGGCCCCTCAACTGACACTTGGGCGACTGCGACTTGACAATAAAAAATTTCTTTTATAAAATATAAAGTTGAGAAATTGATACATTTTACCAGATATTTATTTTATTTGTAACAAGAAAAAGCTTGTAAAATCCCAACAATCATGCCTAAGCCTCATTTCGTACACGAATTGTTTACATTGAATGTTTACATTAGTATGATTGTTAACGTTTTCATAAAATGTTAATCGAAATGAACGAATAAAGAATTATTGCAAGTTGCCTTATTAAGCTCGGAAATTATTAATACCAGCCTTTTTTAAAAGAGCTGGTACCCATAATTTAGAGTTATTGCAAATCATGTTGACAGTACCATTAACCTAAAAAAAGGGAAAAAATGTAGTAGATTTTCTTTCTTTTTTTGTGTTACAGGTTTTGTTTAACACAATTACAGAAATACATTTGAAAAAGCAAGGTTTTAAGTATTTTTACCTCTAAAAACTTTTCCATTTTGTGATCGGCAGCCGTTCGGTTAGACGAACAGTTCCGAAGTTAAAATAAGGCCAAAATAAGGCACGACCTAAAACCGACATAAATAAACCCAGACACTATCCTTAATAAGGGGGTCCCTATACCACCATGCATCTGCGCAAGCTCAGATGTCAAAATAAGGCCGGTATTATTAGTGCCTGGCGTTATTTTACTGTACAATATTTCTCTAATAATAAGATAAAACAATTCTAAGCGGCATTTGTTTATTCAACGGCTTCTCTTTAGTCATTGAGTATTTTAGTTGTCATAGTTTGTTCATGTAAAGCCGCGTCCAGACTTGCAACAACGCCGTGCCGCTCAACGTCGGCGTCGCGCCGTATACTCCGCCATATAGCGCGGACGTGGACGGAATTTAGGTCGTTTTAAGGGCTTATAATTCGACGGCGATTCATAGCTTGTCGTTTTTTTGTCAAAGGAGCGCGCAAACAGGTTAGTTAGTTTAAACGGATATTTAGCGAATTGTTGCTAGTCTGGACGCGGCTTAACGAGAATGATGGAGCACAAATCATAAAGTTGTAATTTTATTAATAGACGATGTAATTGATGTAATTGTGGACTTAGGTATCAAAATTCAGAGGCGGCAAAAATAAATAGCCAACGGGCTACAAATCTGTAAATCTGCCAGTGATGGTAAGAAATGTAGGTATTGGAATATTTTTGTACCAAAAAATTGGTAAAATTTTGTTTCTAAAGACTAATCGTATTGTGAAAAGGAATAATTTAACCAATAGTTCTTATCCTCTTAACAAAAAAGAAGAGACATACTTGTATCTTTTAATGTAAAAATTGAAAAGCACTATAATATTCCACACACAACAGGCCAGAGTTTAGGCCTTATGGCTGGGGAGCCCAAGAGGTAGACTATGGGATTTACTGCAGCGCGGCAAATTCATATACGGGAGGATACCTTGTATTTAGTTAAGTACCTCCACCATATATGTATATGAGCCCCGTATACAGGGCCTAAAAAATCAAAAATATTTCCATCCGAAATTTTCTACTAGGTCAGATTAAGATAGGGTAAGTTAATTACATACTAAACAGTGTTATAGTCCACTAATCTGACAATTTGAGGGTTACGTAAAGAAAGCGGAGGGCTACAAAGTTGTAAAAACAAAAACGTCATTTTAACATTCTCGAGCTTGGCTATTTTTTATTTTAAAAACAATGATTTAAGGATAAAGAACAATATATAATCCGATACGATCTGAACGATTTTCACAAGCCAAACCAATAAGAGTATTATTTGACAGATTTAAAAATTTATAGCCGCTTTCCCCACCGATAAAAATGTGTGCATTATATAACACTTTTTCCTTATCATCTAAGCTTTGCAGCGAAATAGGTCTCTATGACGCTCGAGTACATCCCCATTTAGCATCCTATGCTCTCCTCCTATTAATTATCTTTTCCTGATTCAAATAATTCAAAGACCCATCCTGATAGAAGAGAAAATAATTATAATAAACAAAGCAGGTCAAATACCATCATGCCTAACTAGGCGACATTTAATTTCTAGGACGGCACGCAGCGTCAACAAGCGTCGTAACAATAATTAACAACGACACTGGCGCCAACCGACGACGCTTGTAAGGGCGCCCGTCGCGACGATATTCCATTAAAGCCATAAGATGTTCATGGAATTCATTAATAAAAGATATTTGAAACACTTCAGCATGCAACAGTTGGCGTTTGTTTCTTTAGACGCTGGCAAAATGGGCGCTAATACACGCTTATTAAAGTCAATAGTCTCTTAGTGGGTTTTATTGCTAAAAGCAATGTCTTTTCCTAATTTCTTTTGTTTTCTTTTTCAACTGAAACAGGCGCGGCTGGTAATTTTGTTTTTAGGGTGGGCAAATTTTGTTGAGCAACAAATAATAGTTCGATATACAACTTGTTATTTTTTCTATACAATATACTATTTCTATGGACTGACTTTTATAATGATATATTTTTACTTTTGCCAAAAAAGATGTATAGAAACAGTGTTTTATTCAAAACGTTTTTTACCTTTAAAATGCATTATTCCTGTAGGCGGAAGGCGCTGTTTGGCAACGTACATTTCCGGCCATGGCCGGAAATATTTTTTCCTATGCTTTTTATACTTTAAATGTTCACTAATGAAGTTTGTGCAAGTCAATTAACTATACAAGACAATCTGATACCATGGTAGCGTATAATACCGAAATAAAATTATTAAAATATCACTATATATATTACACTATAAAAATTATTATTTTATTCTTTCTTTTAAGACAAAAATTATTGAAATATTTTGATCAACAAAAGTATATGCAACTCTTGGTGCTTGCTGGACTCAGCCAAAGCCTCACCTACCAAACTTTACCATTTTCCTCAAACATATATAGGTTTCCAAGAATATATGGGCAATCTCTCGAATTCATATAGAGCACATAAAAATAATGTAACAAATGTATTTAAAATATTGTCCCAAAGTCCCTCTCTACAGAGATGTGTGCCCTTAAGGGACGCCACAGAAAATCGATTTTTCTTGAATAACTTTTAAATCACATGGTATAATGAAATTAATTTTTAATAGGGTAAATACCAGTTAAAACTCCTTAAAAATGATATCCTTGTAAAATATTTGCCTTCATAAGTTCGCCAGGGGCGAACTAACCCTTACACAATACTGTTTATTTTTACACCCGTATAATAAAGAAATAAAATAAGTAAATTTTGGATAGCCTAAATCCTTAGCTAAAAAAAGGTACTCCTGTTGGATGCCGCTAAGTTAAAGCGTTTTCGAACAAACAAGTTTTTGTTTAGTAGGGACATCTAAAAACAATAGGTTTTAATTTCCACGAAAATAAAAAATAATGTTGCAGCATATTCTTCGATAATTAAAGCTAAGAAATGCATAAAATAAGAGGTAGCCTATGTCGAACCGACAAACAAAATTATTAAATACAAGTATCTTTTTTAGCCAAGGGTTTAAGCTATTTAAAAATGATATTGTATTCCTTTATTATACAAGGTGTAAAAATAATAAGTACTATTGTATAAGGGTAAGTCCGCCCTGGCGAACTAAGGAAGGCAAATGTTTTATAAGGACATCATTTAAAGAGTCCCAACTGGTATTTATCATATTAAAAATTTATTTCAATATACCAAGTAATATAAAAGTTATTCAAAAAAACCTATTTTCAGTGGCGTCTTTTAACGGCGCATATCTGTGTAAAGGGGACTTTATAAAAATAATATATGAACTTGTAACATTATTTTTATGGGTTCTGTATAAATCCCAGAGATTGTCCACATATTTCCCGGAGGATAGAGGTCCGACACACAACTATCTTCTCGTACACCTAGTACCAAAGAATACCAATCCATAGAACCCCACAAGTGAGATTTCAGCGTACCCTAAAAATTTTAGTACCTACCCTGACCAACAGATGGCGGAAGTAGTACGATGTCGCTTTGCTAATACGATTACCATCATGATATAAAGATAAACAAGATATGATTTATAGCGAGCTTAAATTTGTCTGGTTCGCGCAGTGACGTCATGTGGTGACGAATTTTTATTTACGCAACAGTAATAAATATCTTTCGTCGGTGATGTTGGATTCTAATACTGTTTAATTTATTTTTAGTTGGTATATTATAGAGATTAGTTATTTCTTTTTTCTTTATAGATTAAAGTCGTTATTGTGTACTTCTAATTTCTCGTTTCTGTTTAAAATAAAACTTTTTGTTGAATGTTAAATTATATTTACATTCTTAGGAGAAAAATGTTTACCGACTGTTGGATGGAACATTCATCAAACTATCAGTCTATTAACTATCATACAATAAATAAATATTGGGAAAAAACTGAAGGAAAGTATAGAAAATTAATAATTCTAATATACAGTGTGTCCGCCCCTAAGTTGTGTACATACATTTTTGAGTGGTATACGAGATATCTCAAAAATATAAATTTTCTTCAGGAGAAAAGTACTGTTATTTTTAACAATATTGAAAAATATTTTAAAGAAAAAGTGTTTAGTACTAAAAATATTATTCAAATATGCAAACTCGTTCATTGACAAGAAAAATCTTTTCTTTAAATCTTAATGTTATATGTTATAACGAGTGATTCTGTTTGCTATTGAGTTGTAAAAATTTACCATATTTTTTATTTTTGAATTCTTAAAAATAAAAGTTACACTAAAGAAGGCTGTCAATAATTTTATTTAAAAAATATATATACAATCAACTAAACACATAACATTATGACTACTACACTTACTTCATAGTAATTCATTGGAAATGACCATAAAATCAAATTGTAAGTCTACAATATATACGTACACGGATGGACTTTACAATGGGACAAATGGAACAAAAATTTAAATGCTCAAGAAAGTCGTGTATACAACTGCTCTTGCTTCTTAAAAAAAAGATTTACATTGAGAAGTTTGTTTTGCTTTGTAGAGGGGCTCCAAAAACTACAAAAATTTGAAAAGGGATCAAGAAAGCTGCCTTTAGTTTTAATATTTTACCAAAATGTAAAATAAAAAGTTTTTTAGATTTGAATAAGAATCCCATATCTAAAATGTAATATAAAATGAACTTAATATTTTTATTTAAGCATCATATTTTTTCGTGTTTTACACCTTTTTTATGTGATTTACCTGGTTTTACGTTTTTATTTAAATATATTATATGTGTACGTAAAAATGTGTAAAATATTAATAAAAAAATATGATACTAAATAAAAATTTTTTGCTAATTTTATGTAAACATTCAGATAACGGATCCTCATTTAATTCTTTTTTTATTTAAAATTTTGCTGAATTATTAAAAATAAAGTTAGTTCTAAGTAAAGAACATTATGTCCTTGTAACTTTTGTTTTGATTATTTGTATTACATATCGCCACTGAACAACGCATTTTGGAAAAAATATTTATACAACCAGATTAAACCGTTTGAAATACACAAATCTCTCAACAAATCGCACTTTCATCCGCACGTTTAAACCACGTTTAACCTAAATTCGTCACCAGATGACGTAGCAAAAGCACAGCGAAGCTCCGCCCACCTGCGCAAGATCATATCTTTTTATTTCTGTGTATCCTGGATTACCATCAGAAATTGATAGCAGTCGCTGACGAGCAGCGGCCCGATCAGTTAGAGTGAGGATATACGCAAAATTTAATAAAAATAAAAACCCCGATAAATGGTAGTATTCATAAGATTATTAAATTTACGATTTCAGAATAGGATATATCGATGGGTTTTTGACAAAACATCGTAAGCGATATTCGTCAGTTTTACGGGAAACGTTTTTTTTTCATTGAGTTATTTTGAAAACAAAGTTGGTAATTTTTTGTACATACATTAGTGCACGCCTTTATTTCAGATAAAGATATGTTCTGTATTGGTTCGGCGGTTCATTTAATTAATGGTAGTTACTTGGGTACACGCCAAAAAATAAATTAAAAGTACCAAAAAACCAAAAAAAAATAAAGCAAATAAATAGAGAAAAATTGACGTTTTGGTGTCAAGTCTGCCACCGTTGTCAAGATAAATTGAATAAAAATAAAAAATGTAAAAATTAACTATTATTTAGGTTTGGAATTTTAAAATTTTTAGCTTTAGATTCTGAAAATTTTGACAATAAATGTTAAATATGTTTGTTTTGTAATTCAAATTAGGAAAAAATCTAAAATAAAAACATTCAGATCTCGGGTTTTCTTTAAAAAATAACGCGATGGGAAGAAAAAACGTTTTCCGTAAAATTGGCGAATGTCGCTTACGATGTTTTGTAAAAACGCATCGATATATCCTATTCTGAAATCATAAATTTAATAATCTTATGGATACTGGGTCCATTTATCGGGGATTTCATTTTATTACATTTTGCGTATATCCTCACTCTAACTGATCGAGCCGACTGCTCGTCAGCGACTGCTATCCATTTCTGATGGTAATCGACATCGTACTACTTTTGCCATCTGTTGGTCAGGGTAGGTACTAAAAATTTTTAGGGTTCGCTGAAATCTCACTTATGGGGTTCTATGGATTGGTATTCTTTGCTAGTACCTATGCATATAAGAAATGTAGTATAAGTATACATGGAAACTATTTTAAAACAATATGGTATATTACATTACAATTGTCAAAAGTGATATATTTCACGAGTGGAAATGTTCTCGACTCTGTTTTTTACCAAAGTATATTTACCAAAAATCCCAAGTTTTTTTTTAATATTACTTTCTTCTTTTCAACTCTATAGTTAAAACCTACTTTTTAACGTATAAAATTAATATAATTCAAATAAAAAGATATATTATTAACAAAATAACTATTAAAGTCAATGTCAAATATATTTACTTCTCAACTCTAGTGTTCAAATAGTATATTACATAAGTGTCAAAAGTGATATAATTTCACACAAGTGGGAATGTTGTCGCACGAGTTGATAGCCGAGTTCTACAATATCACGAGTTTGAAAATCATTTTCAGCACGAATCATGTACAATATTTTTCTACGACCAAAAATATTTATTTACCAAAAATTCTAAGTTAGTTTTTTTATATCAATAATTTTAACACAGATAAGGTAATCTGACACAAATTAAACGTAAATCAATGTCAGTGTCGAGTTTAGTTTGTTAAAAATGTACTGTTAATATCTTTTTAACCGAATTTAAGCATCTTTCATATGTACTTTTCAACATTAGTGTTGAAAAGTAGATTTTAATACTTGTGTGACATTGAATGATCAAGAATTGCGTTTTATATCATTTTTTTCGTTCTCAAAAAACCCAGCATTTACGGTACTTTATTACTTTTGGCATTTAAACTTTTTGAGCAAAGATAAAAAGAAAAAAATAAACCGTCAAAAACCGTAATTAATTTTATCACCCCTCCTCCTCTCAGATATATTTCTACCATTCAAACCTAGATATTTAATCAATCGCTCTTAATATGATTTTTTTACCGACTTCAAATCGGTTTTAAGCGATTGTTTATTACGACCAAGATCTTATAATTTTTAATTAGATCCAGTCCAGTTTTATTTTATTTTTTTAAATGCCAGCCACAGGATAGAAAAGAAAATCTTGTTATTACCGTCGATTTTATTGCAAAATGCTTTTATGGACGGCAATAAAAAGATACTCTACTTAAGACGATATTGGTTCTGTAGTGTAATGAAATATACAGGGAAAAAAGATAGTGTCAATTTTAAGTTCTTTTTGAAGTCACTTTCATACAGGGTGTCACAACTCTATTTATACATACATGAAATTAGTTTATCCCTGAAGAAAATACAAAAATAAACTAATTATTTGGATATACACACTTCTGATTAACAGTTCCAATTAATATACAAGGTGTCTAAAAACAAAAGTTTTGTAGTCAAGCACTTTTTTTAAATAAATCACCCTGACCATTTTAACCAATTTTGATTCTGTATTAAATTCTACATTAAAAATGTATGACCCACTATAGGTCAATTATTGTTGGTTTTTGAGATATTGACAGTATGCTGATATTCTTATTTACGATTAAAAATAAAGAAAAAAGAAATTATATTGTAATTTTAATTATTTTTAAATAATTATCTTACTGTCCGAGCCACAGATAATATAATACCATGTAATTAATAAAGTAAATATGTGTCTGAATTAAACTTAGTTAAAAGTAGTTCTTGCAATAAAATGTAATTAAATACATGTTATTTTATTATCTGTTACGCTCATGTAGAATTTAAAGGTGTTAAAATTTGTTAAATTATACAGGGTGTTTAATATAAAAAAATCTATTTTACTATAAACATTTTGTTTTTGAGACACCCTGTAAATTAATTAGTACCGTCAATAAAAAAAATGTACCCGAATAAACAAACAAAGTTTATTTTTGTATCTTGTACAGGGGCAAAGTTATTTCGTGTATAAATAAAGTTGGGACACCCTGTATAGTCACCACGATAATTGTAGAACCATATAAAAACTTTGTCAACACCAAAATTTACAACCTGTTACTCTTTTAATATTGTTGCTAATTTTTATTCCCGTCCAATAATAAATAATAAAAAAACATTAAAACTGTTATTTTTTTAGGAAAAAAAAATTCTTTAAAACAACTTTTTAAATGGGTTTAAAAATCATATTAAATCGTACCTTAATTTTATTAATTAAAAATGTAAAAAATTAAATAATAGTTTGGTAGGGTGGGCCTTATGTAATACCGTAATGTAAATATGAATAGTCTTTGGGCCAGTAATAAACTTGACCTCATAATAACACTTTTAAAACCCTTTTAGGGGTTTCTGATGACGAGTCTACCACGAATATACATACCGCCGGTCCTTTAACCGAGCTTGTCAATGTCAAATGTTTCGGGTGTCGGACTGGGCAAACAAGTCACTTTTTTGTTAGACAAGCTTATCACAATGTTTTGCATGCAATTTTTAAACATTGTTCCGAAAATCGTAACAAAGACCGCCCAATCCGAAACCCAAAACATGTTCATGGGGTTAATGGTTTCGTGACTGTAACACTTACGGTTTTTGGCACAATGTTTAAAAATTGCATGTAAAACATTGTGGTAAACTTGTCCAATTAAAAAGTGACGCGTTTGCCCAGTTCGACACCCGAAAGATTTGACATTGACCGGCTGGGTTAAAGCGCCGCATCCATATATGGCGGTATGTATATTCATGTTAGACTCGTCAAAAGCAACCCCCTAAAAGGTTTTAAAAGTGTTATTATCATAAAGTCAATTTTAATACTGGCCCAGGGACTAAAAGATAAAAAAACAAAAACCTAGTATTTATGGTGTAATAAAAAGCAGTTTTTTTAAATTTTTATACAAAAGTGTACATTTCATAGACCACAAAAAAAGTATTTTTGCTGCATTGGGATACTTGCACCGTTTGCCTTCTTTTGCTCTGTTAAGTCGAAGCATATGCTCGATTGGCATTTAGTTAGTAGCAGCAGTGTTGCAATTTGTTTAACCAACTGATAAAAATGAGTATCTAGATCAAAAGTGTCAAAATATTTACCATATTTACAGAAAAATACGGTTTTAGGGTTTGTGTCTCGGCTTCCAGCCGCACTTTTGAAAACAAGGCAATAGATTTCAGACAAAATATTTGGCATTATAGTCTAAAAACCAAAATAAAACAAAGAATACTATTTAACGTTCTGCGTAATTTTATATAAAGTAACAAAATGTAAGCTCTTGAATATTTACACTTAAACTGCAGGCATAACAAATCTGACTTTGCACCTTTTGCTTCGTGGCTGGATTTTTACGGAATCCATGATGACAACCACCAAAATACTTAGCACAAGTTGTAGACTAATTTTTTGCATTTTGTTCAAGAGCAATTTCGATTTAAAGTGGACTGTATTTTTTTAAATAAATTTAATGATCAGTTAAATTAATTAAGACAAAAAAACGATTGAGTGGAAACGGTGAGCTGTCCAAATCTTACTATTGACTAAGCTGTTTTTAAATCGTTTCATAATTCTTTTGTTGTAAATTTTCGTAAAAGATTTCTTTTGAAATATTCATAGTTCTGTTTATTTTAACCTTATCCGTACGGTGTTTGTTTACCTTACCAATAGAGTGAGAGGTAAAATTACTTTTGATGAGAAGATTGTTCTTGAAAAATTAACGGGGTAAGGAAAAGACCTTTGGTCTTGCCTTCTTTACAGTTTAGAAAAAATCTTAAACAATATAAGATTTAAAGATTAATTATTATTATCATTATTTTTTTAATAAACACTTAAAGACTTAACGTCCTCTTAGTTACTTCTAATTTAGGTTATTTTGTTTGGGTGAATATATATATATATATATATATATATATATATATATATATATATATATATATATATATATATATATATATATATATATATATATATATATATTTTATTTTTGTTCTTTAATCTTTTTACTTTATTTTTTATGAAAAAAAACTCCATTAAATTTGTGGTTATGTCATGGCAAATGCTTATAAATCGATACACACGGGTTACAGCTATCCGCTTGTGTTTTTCTTTTGAAATCCGGGCACCGTGCCGAAAATATCTATCGAATTACTCGTAAAAATTTACTTTCAAGACATTAGAGAATTATTGCATAGTGAAATAAGGCCAGGCATTAATAATACTGGCCTCATTTTGACATCTGAGCTTGCGCAGATGCATGGTAGGATAAGGACTCCCTAATAAGTATAGTGCCCGGCTTTATTTATGTCGGTTTTACGTCGTGCCTTATTTTTGCCTTATTTTAACTTCGAAACTGTTCGTCGAACCGAACGGCTGCCGATCACAAAATCGATAAGTTTTTAGAAGTAAAAATACTTTAAACCTTGCTTTTTCAAATGTATTTCTATATTTGTGTTATAAGAAAACCCTACAACACAATGATTTGCAATAACTCTAAATTATGGGTACAAGCACTATTTAAATAAGGCTGGTATTAATAATTCCTGAGCTTAATAAGGCAACTTGCAATAATTCTCTAATAATGTATTGGTCTGGATCTAGCTAATGGTAACGCTTATAACATGACGCAGTACCCAAATCCAAAAGAGCCTTCGGCGACAACACTGGCTCTTAACAGCTTCGAAATCGTACTGGGTTGCGGTTAATTTCGGCAAGCCCATAAACCTATACAGACTCGATTTCAGCTAAAGATCGCAGCAAAATAAAAACCTTATAAAAGCAAACAAAAAAAGAAATTACTTTTGTAGATTTATAATTTATACGAAAAAAACTTAAAACAACAAAATAAACAAAAAATAAAATAAGTTAAAACACAAAAAAATCGTTTACGACACAAATATTTCTACCAAATTTAGGAACACCCTTTTTGCTTACGCTTATTTATTTTACATTTAAAATTAAATAAATAGCTGTCTCTAACAATCGAAATGATATGCAACGGTTTTATAAAAAATGTTTTCAATGCAAGTTGCAGATTCAGTGTTTTAGGCACTAAACGTGTTGTTAAACCGAATCTGCGGTTTCGTTTAACAATTTTCATATTGCGTGTCTAAAACACAACTACTTTTTAAAATATCTAATATTTTGTTGTAATTCTATTTTTTGGTATTAAAAGAGGCTGCTTGATCCTTAAATAATAATAAATTACTTTTATAACTGATATAGAAGGCTCTATAATGAGAAGGGAAATTGTGCATAAGATGGCATACTTTTTGTTTTGGAACAAAAATTTAAAAACTCAAAAGTATGTAAAATAAATCTAAAGTTGCATATTAAAAACGTTTATTTTTAGGCACCAAAATTAATCTTAAAGCTACATTAATAAAAATATTAATTGAAAGAAAAAATTAACAAAAAAACATCATCTTCATAGTGGGTAAGATGACACACAGTCTAAGTTGACATATTTAATTATTAGTGCACCTGTTTTGGTAAAACTAAAAGATTACTTTTTATTATTACTATTAAATCGGTAAACATATACTAAAAACACTAGCAGTACCTTTTTTAAAGGCTAAATTAAATAACACAATGACGTTTAATTTGATTGGTTTAAAACTTTACAGACGGTCATGGAAAACTGTCACATTGAGGGGGTCATGGTTAGTTCTGGTTTTTTTAAATCTTTGTTTTATTTCCCTATACAACGAATAAAAGAAAAGATTTAACTAACCAGAACCAATTATGATCCCCAATATCAATCAATCAAATTAAAGGTTCATGTACGGATGTCATAGTAACTTGTAAACTGCCCGCGTATTTAAAGAATTTTTGAAGTCGGTTAAAAAAGTTTTTAAAATGCTTAAAACACGAATTTTAATTCTATACGGTTCAAAAAGTTTATCAACTTCGGAATGAAGATCACCAGAGAAGAGTAAAATTTTATGAATGGTATGTTAGAAAGTGAAGACTGGATTTCAATTTCCATATGACCATTTTGCATGAGATTTTTAAAAATTTTGGTGTAACTTGAATTTATCTATTTTAAACTACATTTCTACATTTTGCGCCGGAATTCCGATACTTGATCCTAAGCGAGTACCTAAATGTATTCATTATTTGTGAAAATAACCGAAAATGTGTATGTTTTGAAGCATAGGCGCAGTCATGAGTACTCAATTACTCAGTGGTTAAACGGTGTGTCAAAACTATTAAAATAAAGCCATCCTATTGGTTTAATTTGACAATTTTGACAATTTGCTTACCCAATCTAGACGCCCCCACTCCCCATGTCATTAAAAATAATTTAAAAAAGATATTAGACTCACTTTTTGAATTTATCAAAATTTTAATTAAACTTGTGTAGTTTAAGTAAGATCTTACATAACTAGTTAAAACAAATAAAAAATGCAACTTATCCAAAATAATATAGCTACATGCTTAACTTGGCGCTGATAATCTGCTGTTTTCTTACAAGCTTGAAACGAAAAACATACAACCGTCCCTCGTGACTCAACTTATCGCACTGCTGACTCGTGCGGATCAGGCGAAGTTTTCCACCAGTAGCGCTCTCATTACCCGACCGCTCCCATTACCCTGCGCTCCCCCTACTTAGATCTCGCGACAAACTGTTATAACATATAAATTTATATAAATTGTGTAACGACGCTATACTTTTATAGTAAATGTTTTAAAGAAAAAGTTACTGAAATTCTTTTTAGTGCATTTAAATTAAAACATGTTTTAAACATAGTTTTTCCTTTTAGTTTATTTAAACTAATTTCAGCATATGTTACAAGTAGTGAGTATCGGTGGAATTTTAAAATTTTAGGTAAATTATTTAGATGGATAATAAAAGTTTTTATCAATTTTATTTTCAGATATTTTAAACTATCTTTTACACTTTCATCTAATTAACAATTAGGGACTCATTTATAATAATCATTTACGTAAGTTGTTAATTTCACATAGCTTTATTAGATAACTTCAAGCAAAACGTAAATTATGAACAACTTAGGTATAACCGTAATTGCCAATTCCTTTGTTAGTGCTAATTGCTTTGTTTTTAATCGAAGAGTCTCTGTCGAGAATCTGGACAAAGCAAGGGCAGCTGGTAGTTCTAGTTAATCGGTTTGAGCTAATACAGGTATACAAAAAAGTGCTAATTAATTCCAAACCTATTTTAAAAGAAATAAAAAAAAACTAGAATAGCCTTTTTGTGTAATAAATTACTGCTTTAATTGGGTAGGTTTTAGTCGTTCTGGCTATGGCACTACTTTATTGTAAATTGGGCTTTACCAAAAATATTTTCATTTTAATGTTATTGCCTAATCCATAGAGGGAACCTTATGGGATAAATAAATAAAAAGAATTAAAAATTAAAAAAAAACTACATATAAACATGTGTCCTAAACGTCTTAGTTTTTAAAATGCGAGGTTTTAAAAATAAAAATAAAAAATAAATATTAGATTTTTTATAATTTTTTACCAAATTAGACATATTTAAAAAATTTGGAAGACGCATTTATGCATCCAAAAACATTTTTTGGCATACAAGAATTTTTTTAAAAAGAATATTATTTATCTTCGCCGTGGCGCAGTGGGCAGAGCTTTGATCTTCGAAGCCAGAGGTCGCCGGTTCGATTCCCAGTGGAGGAAACCTATCTAGGTAGTAGTTATTTAAAAAATAACGACCGTGGTGGCACTACTTCGTTGTCTAAAAGGTGCCGTGAAATGCAAAGGTGCCGTGAAATGCATAACTGCATGTTTCAGTGCTTGGACAGCGTTGACAGAACAGGGGGTTAAACATCAAATAACCCACGGTACTCTGGTATTTATGCATATGCCTTTGTGGGATGTCAAAAAATAAAAAAGCCACAGCATTTTTCCTAAATAAAAATAGCTTTTAAAATTCCTATTCAATCTAAAAGCCAATTTGATATTTTGGCTTTTCTCTATTTAAATTATCGTTTTCGCGTTAATAAAAAGAAATTTTTGGCATGCATCCTCGAATCCCTATCTAATTAAGGAAAAAATATTAAAGGTACTTAATTTTTTTACGGCAGAATATAATAAAAGCGATACAATATGACCATACCGAGAAATTATTTTTATTCATTTACGCAAAAACCGAACATCAAATAAAAAAACAGCAGAAGATCAAATTTGTACCACACTAAATGGGACTTTTAAAAATATTTTGATTTTCAAAAAATGCAGTATCGTGGGGTCCACGCGTTTAGTAAAGAGGCCACCGACGTCATTTCTCTGCAAAATCTCCTCTTATTCCCTTATCCCGTATTTAAAATGTTATTTATTTTTTTTTAATCAAATCTTTAAAATGCCTACTTCCTAGGTAACGATACGAAGCCCTCGAAAACGCGATTGAAAGAGAGTTACAAAAGATTTTGCGTAGATAATGATGACGTCGGTGGCTTATTTACTAAACGCGCGGACTTTACAATATTTTTTCTTAAAAATATTAATCCCTAACCCGCAATGAACGTCACTGGTAAAAATTGTTTTTGTTTTTTGTATGCCAAAAAATGGCTTCTGATGCAAAGAGGGTGCTACTCTAATTAAAAATATCTGAATTGGTATAAAAGTTTTTATAAAAAAACAAAAATGTTTTAATGATTTTGACGCCCTGTAGTACAAAAACTAAAACGTTTAGGACACATGTTCATAAAAGTTTTTTCCCAATTTTCATTGTAAATTACCCCTAAAGTTTGTCGGCTAAGATATTGGACACCCTGTATAAAAAGAAATAAGAAAAATAATAACATAATACTTGAGATTTCTCGTATATTGTTCTTAGCTCAAGCAACAATTTAAAGTTTACAAGACATTTTTTTTTCTATACCAACCAACACTTTAAAAATGTATTTAAATGAAGCTTTTTACAAAGCAAAATTACAAGCATAACACTAAAAATATGTAAAAATTTTAGGTTGAGAACAGGATGGAGTGTAAAAACAGGCAGCTTGGGAGGATTTAGTTCAAGTCCAACACTTAACCAACCGCTAGGAGAAGAGGAACAGCAAACCATAGTACAAGTTATTCAAAGAGCTGAGAAACTTGACCTTAAAGAACAAGAGAGGGTAAATTTCTAATAATATTTTATTTATAAAATCCCTGTCTCTAAAGAGTAGCTAAATTTTTATAGGGGTAGTATAGTAAAGTACCCTAATACCGGATACTTTTTTATTTAGCCTAATATTAACTTGAATTTTTAAATAAATCTGTAATTTTTTATAACAACAAAATATAGGCTTTAGATAACCATATAATTAACATAAATAACAGTGGCGAAGCGTCCGAGTAGACAAGGTCGACAATGTCCCAAGCAGCAGGCTGACGTCATTATGACGTCATTTTTAAGTCATTTTTGGTCATAGGACTACATCAGACCAAAATTACGACGTCATTTTAATGACGTGTTTTTGACGTCGCTGAAGTGACGTATTTTTGACGTAATTTTTTTGTCATACTAGCTCATAAAAATCTAATGACGTTATGTTTAGAAAATCCGCCAGAAAAATTATGTGGAATTACATGATTCGTGTCAAAATCCAACCGAAATATCATATGACGGAAAAATAAGACTAATAATTTTACAAAATTGAAATAGGAAAAACTCTACCGCCACCGGTGGCCGCTACAAGTGGCTTTACACGACCACCGGTGGTCGCCACTTCTTGTCACTTTTATAACCACGGTTTGGTTTAATTTTCAGAGAAAAATAGCAATAATAATTCTGGTATAATCTTAAAATATTGAATTACACAAAAATGCCAAACGGTTTTTTGTCAGAAATAGTAAAAACTAGTTATAACTTTTTGTTATGCCAAAAAACCTTAAAATAAACAAAGCAATCCATTTAAAATACCAAAAGTTTTACGTGTAGCAGAAATCTGAACAATCTGACAACAATGACAATATCAGTATTTAATTCAATTTTTTTTTTTGCCCTTTCAGGGTCTTCCCACGTAGGTCCCACTCTTGCCCCCTAGGTTCCATTTCTATTTTTCGTTTGGAAGTGCTTTATTCATAATTTTGATATTTTACATTTAAAATATAATTTCAATAAATGAGGTATTTTATTTCTTCGTACTCCTTGTTCAGGATCTGAAGAAAAGATGAAGAACAAGCCGAGCGGCCCGGAGCCAGGTGTTAGTCTCCCTGTGGTAAATATACTGATTTTGATTGTTTATGTTACGACATTTACCTGTAGTGATATACAATCGTCACAAATACCTTTTAGATTGCCGAGGGCTTATTAAAAAAAAGTTTATTGAGTAATATTTATTTTGTTTTAATGTAATTTTTTATAGAAAAAAACCTGGTGAAAACCTATTTGATTTTGGTCAGGTACTACGTGGTGCACTGCAGCCTTAAGGCTTATCCTACCTTGACCCCTATTTCTTTTTATTTACGCACCTTTTATTCCATAACTTGAATGGTTGCTGCTCAGTTCACCTGTTCACCCCCGAGCAGAACATCGGTCGTGCCCGGTCATCCGTCCAAGTTATGGTCGCGCTCCTCATTACCTAACTCTGGTGATCGACATTGCCGACCCTACCGGAGCAGCCACAAGCGCGACTTCAATTCTACTTGCCCAGAGACCTTCGCAATTTTCAAACGCAGCTTACACCGTTTTAAAAATATTTGAGCGCATCTGAGCTTTTTAGCTAAAAGGTGGTGTTGTCATATCTTAGCAGCTAGTAAGCATAAAATCTTGAAAAATTGTTATCTGCCCAATTTATTTTATAAAAAAATAGCGCATTTCATAAAAAAATACGTTTAGCACAAAACTGGAAAATCTGGCAACGGTGCTGATATAACTTTTAAATTCTTCGGGCCGGATACCTTTTATGTACCAAAATTAAAAAATGTAGTTTTGGTGGTTTTAAAGAAATTTAAGAGTTGCGGTACTTTTTACTAACCCAGTATGTGTGTAATGCTGTAGTTTCCTATATTAAATTTTTTGTTTTTTTTATTGGAGAAGTTTTTTTTTTTTTTTTAATTTTAACAGTCTACGTAATATTTTTAGGTTGGCAAGTTAGTAGAGAGGCTGGAAAATATGAGACGTCATGCTTTGGGAAGAGGCCCAAACCAGTGTTTACTATGTGGTGATGGATTTGGAATTTTAGGTCCTCAAAAAGTTAGATGTGTAGATTGTGGAAGATGGGCATGCCAAAAATGTGCCATTGATAAATTTTCCAATAGACATCCTTGGTAAGTTACCATTTTATGCACTAATTCTATTTAAAGTAAACATTAAAATGTTGTGTGTCTCTTTGTTGTTCTAAGAATCTGGATAGGTAGTCTACAGGATTAGTCAAAAGTCTGACAAAGCTTATGGGTATACTCTTTACTTCTAAAACTTTTTACCTTTTTTTTTAGGTATGTAGCCAGATATAAACTTTACATTTTAAAAATAATTTGATGTATACATTAATTTTGGGAAATATTGTAGTTTCTTGTAGAAATATAGAAAATTCAGGACTTTTGTCATAAGGCAACTATTCTCAATATCAAATAGTATTAAAGTTCACTGAGCAGACAATCACCCAATAAAATATACTTAAATATTTTATCAATAAAATGTGTTTTAATTATAGAGTGCGTCAAGGAAAAGTGGTTAACTTAGAAAAATTGATTATTAAAAAGATGAAAATAAAACACTCTACCAAAAGAGTTTCTTTTACTTTTAAACTAAGTTATAGAATTAAAAAAACAAATTAAATTTCTTTCATATTTGACCTTTGATTTATTTAAGATGTATAAAAAACATTTTTTGATAAGGCGTGCAATTTTCTATAAATAACTTAACTTTTTTTTACTGCATGATTAACGAATGGTGAGTTTAATAAAAACATACTTTGCGTCATTTTGTAAAAACTGGATTCGTATTAGAAAATATTTCCCCAGTCGACAGATAGTTTTGATAGTTTCAACCCCTTGGCAGATAAACATTTGCGTGTGGCCTCATGGTCCGATGAAATTATATATTTCTGTTATTTAACAAGATATAACAAAAAGTCCTATATAAAAGTTATAGGTTTTCTAAATAGGCATGTCCTAAAAATACTTTGAGGTATACGAAGTGTTTTTAAAAACATTTTTTTAAAACTAAGCTCACAGCAATCACTTTTTTGGGAGACTCTGTATACATCGAAATATTTTTATATAATGTCTATTTAAAATCTTACAAATCTTATACAAGATTTTTACTTAGATCTAAATAACAAAAATAATTGGACTTTCTTGAATCATTGGACCATTCCAAAATGTTTATCTACCAAGGATTTGGAACTGTCCAAACTGCAAATATTTGCTTATAGGTGTCTAAGTAACATAATACTGTTATAAAATTCAGCTTTTACAAAATGATAAAAGTTAGGTTTTAATTTACTAACCTTTGGTACCTGACATAGCCACTAAAAGTCAAACTTCCTAGTCTACCATCGCTTCTACCTATAGTGTGTCTACGTGTCTAAGTTGACGTCACATGAGAAACTTTTTTATTATTGATTTTACGAAAAAAGTTATTCCTTATAAAAAGTTCTGGTTAGTTCTGGTTAGTCTGGTTGTAGTGCCACCACGCACCGTATGGCACTACAACTCAGCCGACTGGGATGGCCTTTCTCGCCACGTATACTGGGGACACTATCTGCTTTTCTTCCCAAGATCCTTCCGAAATCTGTAAGCAACTGACCGAGTCAATTTTATTGGGCGTTGAAACCTAAGTACCTCACACCAAGAAAACCATCAAACCCTCCAATCACAAACCTTGGTTTACTAAAACATGTGACAAAGCTAGAATTTTAAACATTCAGGCTCACAAGAAATTTCTACAGGATCCTAGTCCAGAAAACCGACAGGCCAGCATTGAAGCAAGAAACCACTACCACCAAACAATCTCAGAAGCCAAAGACTCCTTTGATAACCGTATAAAAAACAAAGTACTTTCTTGCTCAAATGGCAGCAAATCTTTCTGGTCCTTTGCCAAAAACATCAGTAGAAATTTCTGTGCCAGTTCTTTTCCACCATTAACTTTGGAAAATGAAATTATTTCTACATCTAAAGGAAAGGCCGAACTATTCGCTAAACAATTTGCTGCCAATTCAACCCTTCACCCACCTGTCAATCATCCAATTCCAACTATTCCCCCAGTTCCTCACAAAATGCCCAATATTATTTTTAAGGTCAAACACATTAAGCGTATCCTTTCTTCTCTTAACACCAAGAAATCGTCTGGGCTAGATGGAATACCAGCAATCGTTTTAAAAAAATGTGCTCCTGAACTTGCACCTATTTTAACCACGCTTTTTCGAATTTCTTATGACACGGGTATTTTTCCAGACAGCTGGAGAGCTGCACGTGTCCAGCCTATTCCCAAGAAAGGATCTAAATCTCTTCCATCCAACTATAGACCCATTTCACTTCTCTCAATGCTTTGTAAAGTAATGGAGAAATCCATTACCTCGCAAATTCTTAGGTATTTAGAAAAACATAAAATTTTACATGACAGGCAATACGGATTTCGTCACAAGAGATCTACAGCAGATCTTCTTTCCTTCGTTTCACACAACTGGAACAAGTCACTTGAGTTTCTAGGTGAGTCCCAGATCGTTGCTCTTGATATATCTAAAGCTTTTGACCAAGTCTGGCATGACGCACTTCTTAATAAACTTCCCTCCTACGGTCTTCCAAATAAACTCTGCTCTTGGCTCTCCAGTTATCTTTCTAATCGACGTATATCAGTCATTGTTGATGGCCACTCTTCAAGCTTTCACGAAATTAATGCTGGAGAGCCTCAGGGTTCAGTACTAGCACCAACTTTGTTTCTTCTTCACATCAACTACCGTCTTTCTTCCACAACAAATCCCATTCATAGTTATGCTGACGATAGTACCCCTTCACTCCACTTTTCAGGTTCCCAAACCAATCTCTTAACCCGACTTGGAAAGCAAACGCAGGGCGATGCGGATATCTCTTTCACAGGATCTTAATTTGATCTTAGATTGGGGTGCCAAAAATCTCGTTCAATTTAATGCATCCAAAACACAATCATGTTCCTTGTCGCAAAAAATCATCAAACACTCATCCTTTGCTTATGAGTGGCCAGATTTTGCAGAGCGGGGACACATTTAACCTTGTGGGCGTCACATTTGAAAATAACCTTAACTGGCATAAACACATTGTATCTGTAGCCACCGCGGCTTCAAAAAGCTTGGATTTCTTTTCCGAGCCAAAAAGTATTTTTTCCTTCCAATTTATACACTTTCTATGTGTCCCAAATTCGACCCTCTCTGGAATATTGTTCTCATGTCTGGGGAATGGCATCCCCTACAACCCTCAGCATTCTTGATGCCATTCAAAGAAGGTCTGTTCGTCTTATTAATGATCCTTTACTTACTCAAAGACTTCCTTCTCTTGCCTATCGTCGAGCTGTGGGAGATCTATCGCTCTTCTATAGATACTTTTACGGCTTCTGCTCCAACGAATTATCTAGTATAGTCCCTCCTCTTGCAGCTCCCAACAGAGAAACTCGTGGTGCCGCGCGTATGCATCCCTATACGGTTCAATTGGACAGGCCCCGAACTTCCCATTTCGTTCGTTCTTTTATCCCTAGAGTTTCTAGACTGTGGAACCTACTGCCAGCGGAGGTCTTTCCTTCCCCCCAAATCTTTAAGTTTTTAAGTCCCGTGTTAACAAACTTCCTCTTACCCTGCTTAAGACACCCACGGTACGTTAGTATTTCGGCTTTCAGCCTTCGTGGATTGTCCAAAGATAAAAAAAGTTCTGCGTATTCCAAAACCTAAGAAGCAACCAATAGATATCAAATTTTATCAGTTATCTACGAGTTTTGGGATTTTTTTTCTGTGATAATGGTAAAAAAATAGATTTCTACATTAGTGTACTACACTTCATAATTACAAATGTCTTATGACAGTTTTAAATTTATTGTTATAAAAACCAGAAGAATATACAATGCACTAATGTACAAATTTAATTTTTCCGATTTTTTAGAAAAAAAAACAAAAATATGTTTTTGGGGAAATAAAGATAACTTTTTTCGTAAAATAAATAATAAAAAAGTTTCCCATATGACGCTAACTTACGTAGACACACTGTATCTTAAGAGCATGCACTAACAAACTTTTAGCTTTTAAAAATATCGAAGGTCTGCCGCTTAAAGGTTTTTGGGCTATAAGAGTTGTACTTTATACTAAGTCAGTATGTATTACTAGCAAATATAAAAAAATGAATCCTATATTTGTTTTAGTGTTACTAAAGACCACTACCTCTGTATGATATGCGCCGAAACTAGAGAAATGTGGAAGAAATCGGGGGCGTGGTTTTTTAAAAGTCTTCCTAAATATGTCTTACCCGGAGATTCACGATTTAAACGAAATAAGAGCCTAAGAATATCCAGAAGGTATAGAGACGACGATAGCAGCTCGGATGAAGAAAGAAAAGTGCAGCAATGGAATAGACAGAGACGAAATTCGGGAACCGAAAGTACACATGGTAAGTTTATTTATTTTTGTTAGCCTAGTCAATTTAGACTTTTACCTCGGAATCTTACGGAATAGGCCGATGACTTAAACATGCCTTTATTTAAGTACACAAACTACTCTTCTAAAAGTCACATATGATATCGTGTAAGGAACTTGAAATATGACAGGTCAAAGGTCAAAACAGTCAGTTATTTGAGAATATCTCATTTCTTTTACCTCTAATCGCCTTAATATTTATTATCAAAGTTGTAGGTTAAAAAATTCTCTACAAATTAGATTTGTGACATTTTTTTGTCTGTCGAACGGATCCGGAAATGGAGAGGCAGAGTGTAAAGCGCTTCCTGTACATACCTTAGCACGCAGTCACCGCCTTCTTAAACATATTAGCCGTGAAGTAGGAAATCTGGCAACATAGCACAGTAGGAATGTCCAGTAAAGTTAAAAAGTAAATAGAAACAAGTTTAAACGATTGCTTAAAAGGTTTTTTCTGTTTTTAAAAGTTAAATCGTAGCGTATATTTATTATATAAAGAAAAATAAGTAATTCATTGGTCTATTTAAAACATAGGACCAGGGCCAATATGTCAATTGTTGTTTTTACGTTTAAATGTGTTAGTTGGTGCGTACTGCGTACATTATGCCACGAACGTGTTGCGTTTCGGGCTGCAAAACGAATTACCCCAGTTATATTAAACAGAGGGATATTAAACAACATTGAATTTCCCCATAAACGATGAAATTAGAAAAGCCTGGTTGTTCGCTATTGACCGGATAAGTGTTTTTTATTAAAAGTAACAATAGTACTATACGGTAAATGGACAAATATATTTTACAAGCAACTAATTAACTAAGTGTGTTTTTACTATTACTATATCAACTAATGCGCATAAATATACTGGTAAGTTTACCAAAAAATATTTATATGGATATCCTGAAAGTTATTTACTTAATGCGGTTTTATGGTTAATATAGTGGAAAACGTAATTTAAAGCGTTTGTTATTTTAAAGTGCATCTTATGTAATACGAATTAAGCTTTTATATTTATAACTAAACACACATGCTTTAAATTCATTTTAAGTATTGCAAATATTACTAAATAAAAAATGTATAGTTAAATTTAAAAAGCTAAATTGGTCTGTTCCCAAAAATGCATAAAGAGTGGTAGAAAAATCCTAACAACTTTAAATTTTTAAATCCTTACCAACAAATTTGAATAAGGCAGAAAAGTTCCTGATAAGTTTTGCTTTTAGGGCAACTATAGTATTTTAAATTATACCTACATATATATTGTCTAAAACATCCTAACAAAAATTAATACCTATATTTTGTTTAAAAACACTTAAAAAATAATTATTTTTAGCATTTAATCTATTAGGAATTCATTTCAATATTCCTACTGTACAGGCTTGTTTGCAACGTTGCCTTTCTTACTTTCCGGCTCATATATTTAAGAAGACTGCGATGCAGTCAATCGTAATTCTTTGTCTAATATGACAATTTGTCAAACTAATATGCAACATCGGATTCATCAGGCGTGAATTAAGAAAATGAATATGACCTGGAAAATTTAGAGGATGTATCTGTTGGTGTCGGTGATACTGACGGCTGTGATAATGGAAAACATTATTTTAAAGTTGTTGGCCCATCAAAAGAAGAGGATGATGATGGCGAAGAATATAATGATTAATTGTAGGAGGAATATTGTAATTTATAGAATTAACATTAATTTTTTTCTTTCTTTTTTATTCAAATCCAATTCTCCTTTATTTATGGTAGAATATAGGTAGTATGTTTAGAATAATTTGCATAATAACTTGATTATTTCTGGCAAATAAGTAAATCACATAGTTAATTTAGTGATATTTTGTAAATACTTAAGTAAAAAGGTGACAAATTAGACTAAAAATTACGATTGAGTTATTAAAAATCGGTGTATGTGTTAGGGGCAACTAGACAATGGCGTAGTCAGAATTTTAATTAAATTATTTATCTAAGTGTTACGAGGGAAAATTGAAAAATTGTCGTTTTTAATTTATTTTACCCCATATATCCCTTAATATTAAAAATAGCAAAAAATCCTTAAGACAATTTTTAAGATTTTTTTAGGTAGAATCTACAGAAAGTATTTTGTTTTTAAACAGGGTTGCGTTAATTGGTAATATGCCAACCTGATGTTTTCTTATTGAAAACCCTGTATATTTTTTTACTAATTAATAGTCATTGTTACTCCAATAACAAATATATATATATATATATATATAACAAAGTATCGTTATCTGTTACATTTTTAAATATTTAAATTTTTTTATTTATTTTTGAGCGTACCTCGTATAAACACCTTCTTTACAATAATATTTTAAATAACCAATTAAATGTTATAATTCAGATATTTTTATAATTTATAGTAACCTTAATATACTTTTAAAGTATAAACACAATTAACACTCATTAATACCTACAAATGTGTGTGTATTGTGTATGCTCATCACTAAAATTTTTCTGTTTTTTTTTAAATATAATAATTATATAAAATTAAACCCTATAGCTATTTATTTTTGGACAGATAAGGGTTAATATTTAATAAAAAAAATATACAGGTTATTCCATAAAAAAAACATCAAGTTGGCATCGTAGCTTTTTAACGTAACCCTGTATAAAATAGGATACTTTTTGTAGATTCTACGTAAAGAGTTCTACAAAAATTTTCCTAATGGTTTTTTTTGCTGTTTCTTCTATTAAAGGATATGTACATAGGGAAAAACTTAAAACGACAATTCTTCAATTTACCCTTGTATCTCTTGGATAAATAATTTTATTAAAATTCTGACTACGCCTTTTTTGGTTTCTCCAAAATCACTTACATCGATTTTTAAAAACTCCAGTAATAACTAATTCCATAAAAACGTCCAATTTTGCCCACCCTGTAGAGGGTGGTGCGATTTCCACTGTAACAGGAAACTCGTATTTCCTGACCAGTTAGAAAAAAATTGACATAGGTGTCTTGGGCTCGATTTTCGAAATTAGATGAATGGTGAAAAACCGCATCCCGAAATCTCTATCGGTATTCGAGATATAAGGCGCTTTTCATTTTTGGCCATTCTAAGTCCGTCAACTTCCCAAAACGGTGTAAACATTTTTAAGGAACTTTCTTGAGTGGAATCCATTGGACTACTGAGATTAATAAAATTATTTTTAATTTCGTTGAAAATATATAAAGTTTTAGAATGTTTTTATAAGTGTATAAATAATGGAAAAATGTTTAGTGACTCTTTGTAATAATTAAAATGCACTGTATTTAGCATTCTAGCTGTTGTATAATTTTTAATAAAAACAAATTCTAGAACTCCACAAATTCTTCAAATAATAAAAGGTCAAATGTAAATAATTAGCTCTAAATTCTTTTTTTTTTTGTTACAAATTTTCTCTTTAGCCAATTAAGCAGTCTTATAATGGCTTTTAATTAAAGAAAGGCTTAGGCAGGGTATCCTTTGTGAGTTTGGTCTTTTAGCTAAATTTTAACCCTTAAATTTAATGATGAACAGAGGCGGATTTACGGTTGTATTTATTACAGTTTAGGATTTATTTAAAAATTAGTATTTAAAACATACAAATAATACATTGCAGTTCAAATAAAACAAACCACTACGTGTAATGAAGCTATTTGTACAGGGTTTCTATTTTTTTAACTTACAAGGATAGCTTAAAAAGATAGAAATAAACTGCTTTTATTAAAGTTTTATAGCTATTTATTTATTAAATTTAAAGCATAATAACAGAAACAAATCAATATCAGAAAGGTAAGAACAATAAAAAGGTAAACTTGTTTAAAATGGCACACCCTGTATATATATCACCATAAAAAGGTTTTAAAAGAATACACCACCTTTGTTATATTCAGTGTGTCTGCTCATATGGAACAATTTTATTTTTAATTTCACGAAAAAAGGTATTCCTGTGTAAAACTCAAAATGCAATTAGCAGATATTAATTTTTTGCAGTGGTATATAAAGTATGTCAAAAATATGAATCTTGACCAAACAAAAGTACCTTCAGTTTTTATAATAATAAACATTTTAATTGGTAAAATAAAAACATGTTCAGAAATAAAAGTAACTTTTAAATGTGCAATTAATTCAATTAAAAGAAAAATATATATATATATATATATATATATATATATATATATATATATATATATATATATATATATATATATATATATATATATATATATATATAAATTTGCGATAACGACCTTTTCTGTGACTTTTCGCTGTTTTGACAGTTCTCAAGCTTTCTTTCATATTTCAAATTATTTTTTTATACATAATAATAAGTATGCACTAAAGTACAAATTTAAAATTTTACCGTTAAGGTATACAAAATAAGAAAAAAATCTTGAAAATAAACAAGTTTGCTTATGTAAATTTTATTTTTAATCCTTACATCTTTTCTTTATAAAAATATTTTATATTATACAAAATTAAGGTAGTTTACTCTTGAGCTTATTTTAGGAAGAAAAGTTCATATAAACATATGTCCTTAACCTGGTAACTTTTGTGATACAGAGTGTTAAAAAGAGAAAAAGAGTAAAATACATATTTTTAGAGAATAAAAGAAGCATTGCGGATCTTTTTCTTTTAAAAACAAGGTTTTATAATTTTTAATTAGTTTACAGGGGTCAATAGGGTTGAACAGGGTCAGCTCGCTATACCCCGAGACCAGGACCGAAGAGGTCCCATTCTTTCTAGTTACTGTGTACCCAACAAAAGACCATTGAGTAAATAAATCCGCTTATTCCATATGGAGCATATCTGTAATTAAAATTTTGTAAACTGCTCTTACAAATAAAAATACTTGTAAAAACAACACTAAATTCATTTAGAATGGTTTAAATATAAAATATGTGATAATTTGGGTAAAAAAATTGCATTTTTTTCAATTTTTATTACAAAAAGTTAAATAGTACCAATTTAAATTATGTGCCTACTAATAACAACTTCATTTTTAAGTTACAAAGGAAAATACTCTGTTCTAAAATGAAACACCTTTTATACTTCATCATAATTTTAAATATTTATTAAAGAGGGCAAAATCTACATTTAATATGTCTATATATAGAATGTTACTAATTCGAGAAACACCAATAGGATTTAGGAAACAGTAAGAGATACAGGGTTGGTTGAATTAAAGCGTTGCGCATTTTTATGCTTAACAATATTTTGTTTTAATAATTTGCAGCTGTTCCCTAATTCTCCGGCAAAAACCGAAATTTTGCGAAACAGTTTTTGTTGTTTTTTCGGTTTATTTAAAAAGATATTTTAAAACTAATAGCACAATAACATTGCAACTTTTTCTGTTCTATAAAATGATATCACCAAATTTACCGACGTTTCGTCTTTGGGCATAATTTACCTAACAAGCTACAAGAATTAGGGTAATTTACAAACATTTAGTTATACGTAATAAAATAAAGCATTTAATTTAATCAAACGCCTCTATCAACTTTATCGCAACCTATCAAAAAAAAAAAAAATGGATGCATACTGACCTTTAAACGGAAATTTCCCCGAACGTTTGAATTAAATTCGTTATTTGTAATGGCAAAATGGTGAATGATGATGATTTTTCGGTTCGAAACGTCGCAGAAATGTAAAGTGTGATATATTGTTGGTTTAAAAATTAAATTACGAGTTTACTAAGTTTAAAAAAAATTGATGATAGTGGCTCAAACACGAAACGTCGGATCTTAAATTTACCAAAATCATTTTATAGAACAGAAAAAGTGGCAATGGTAATGTGTCGTTATTTTTAATATATATTTTCAAATAAACCAAAAAAATTATAAAAACTTTTGCAAAATTTCGGTTTTTGCCGGATAATTCCGGAACGGCTGCAAATTTATAAATTTTTAAACCAAATATTCTTAAGCATAAAAATTGCGCAACTTTGTCCCAATTTGACCAACCTTGTATCTCTTAGCGTTTTAGAGATCTTAATGGTGTTCCTCAAAGTTGTAACAGCCTGTATATATATTATAGTAGCCTGTATATATATTATAGTTGTAGAAAGTATGGCCACCCAAGTTTAAAAAAATATATTGAAATTCTTTTATATTGCAGCTTTAGGGCTACAATCACAACAACAAATTTTTTAACAACAAAATTGCAGGACCCGTTTTTTCAATGATTTTAAAACTTTATTTAAGGCTCTATTTTTATGTTTTATACCCGTTTTATAAAAGGTTTATTTCTTCTTACCTCTAATAAAATGGCTATAAAACGCAACAATAGAACCTTTATTAAAGTTTAACAACCAGTAGATAAAATCCACAAAAGAAACGTGCCGTAATATAATGTAGGTTTTAAAAAATGAGGATTTTTGATTAAGCAGCACTGTTGATATTATAGGGTATAGTTTCTAATGTTTTTCTTTTTTCCAATATTTTTATTTCTTAAACGAATTAACCTAAAAATTTAGAGTTTATTGAATTCAAATAAGAATTTTATAATTTTAAGTAAAATTAACTGATAAAAAATAATAAATAATTTACATGATGTCACAGAATGTAGTTTAAAGAGTTTAGGGGCAAATTCTGTCCAAAAAAATAATTTAAGTTTGTATAAATATGGGCCCGGAAATGCATTGTTTCCCAGATTCAGGGTATTAAAAATAATTTTTTGTTGATAGGTATCTTTGATATCTTTAATCCGATTTTAATAAATTTCCACATAGTACAGGAAATGTAGCATTTTACCCGGTTATTTTTTGGTTCTGCTTAGATCGATTTAAAAATTTTAACAGAAGGTAGACAATAGCTTAAGGATCAAAGCCTATATCAGATTCGAAGGGCGCCAAAACCACCCCCTAGGGGTGTGGCAATCACTCCTAGGGTTTTGGCGCCCTTCGGTTCAATATATGTTTTGATCCTTAAGCTTTTTCCTACCTTCTGTTAAAATTTCAAGTCAATCCATGCACCAAAGAATTGCCAGGTTTTTTTTGAATTTCATTTACTGTACTTACAGTGTTATTTGTAAATTCAAAAGACTTTTTAAGGTCAAATTTATTTAATCCGGTGCCTCACTGGCGGTACTTCAACGAATATTTCTAACAAAAGCATATACACCAGTGAATTCTGTGAAAGTTTTATATATTATTTGTTTTAAGAACGTTAAAATTATTGTTTTTTGTTTTTTGCGTATTTGGCTTAGTTATGAAAAAATAAAATTAAATTTACTTTATTTAAAAACATTGTTGTTGCCCATGGGTATACAATGTTATGTTACAAGTAGCACTGCTAAATTTTATTTAAATTGGACCAGGAATATTTAAAATATAAATTTAAAATCGACTTTTTAAAAACGTTTAACACCCTGTCTTCTTAAGTTTGCACCATATGAAAAACTTTTTAATTCTACATTTTACGAAAAAAGTTTTTTTTTATATAAATAGTTTTGCATGGTCTAAAACCTAAAATGCAATCATCAGATATAAATTTTTGGCAATGGTATACGAGATATATAAAAAATAGGAATTTTGCTCAAGAGGAAATTACCTTTATTTTTTTATAATATGAAATTTTTTTATTTAAGATAGAACTTCTGAATATACAAACTGCTTTTGTTTAAAAGAAAAAAATCTATATTTTTGCTGCGGTACCGGACAATTCTGTGACTTTTTAATGTTTTGACAGTTCTTAAGCTTTCTTTACATATTACATATTGAAATAAGTATGCACTAATGTAGAAACTTATATTTTTATCGTTAACGCATTGTTGGGCCCTTTCTTGCCTTATGATGGAACTCTGGTCTTCTTTGAGAAGGTATTGCACGGCTTTCTCTTCATTGTTAGCAAGCTTTTAAAAACCAAAACCCTTGATAAAAATTAAAAAGTTTGTATTAAAAATAAACAAGTTTGGATATTTAAACCTAATTTTAGGGCCTAAACATCTTTTTTTTATAAAATTTTTTGATATTATAAAAAATATAGGTACTTTTCTCTTGAGCAAAACTCATATTTTTTACATACCTTGAATACCACAGCGAAAAAATATTATTTAATGATTGCACTTTCAGTTTTAGATCATGCATAACTTATTAATAAAAAAGTTTTCCACATGGTGCAAACTTAAGTGGACACGCTGTATAAACATTTTTTTATGTTTATATTAGTAAAATCTGCTCATAATTTTTTCTAAGATTTGATAACAGTTTTTTCAATTTTAAAATGGTAAAAAATATAAACCTATGTGCTTTAAAAGTAACAAACTCAAAAAAACATGTTTTCTTGAAAAAGTGTTTTTTTGTTACCTAAATATAACCTTTAGATAAATTGAAAATGAAATAAATATAGTAGTTCGGTGGCCAACAAGAAAAGTTAGATTTAAGGCACAAGGAAGGTTTTTTGCTGATCTAAGTTGTATAGGGGCTCTATTTTAAGAATCTGATTGATGCCACTCTGGCATCTTTGGGCAATTTAAATTATTCAAGATGGCGGTCGTTGGAACGATTAAAATTAATATTTTGTATAACATGATGTGTTTCGAATGATTTTCTAGGTTTTTAAAGTCGCAAAAGACGTCTTTAACAACAAAAGTTACGTATGGGTTAAAACTTTAAAGCTATTTAAATATTACGGGTAAAAAAACACTTATAAATTTTATAACCATTGGTGGTGGGTAAGGTAAAGTTTTGTAGGATTTTAAGATTGCTGCATATGACCATCATGTCAAAATTTACTTAGCAATCCCTTGCCACCCCTTAATAATAAAACAATCTTTTTTTAGATCACCATGTTACCAGTAATAAGTTTTATTGCATATGTTTCGTAACCGCCAGGGGTTAATATTATATTAACAACAAAAAATAAGTTCTTGGTAAGCAATGAGCTGTTTCCAATTTATTTAAAAACATTTTTTTCTTAGAAGGTAAGGATATTTTAACGGTTGATGAGAATTTATTTTATGAATTTTGCTCGGTACCACTCACAATGTTTAAAGGCTTTATCAATAAATAAATTTAAAAATTTTAAATCCGCAAGGCATAACATTGGTTCATCTCATACAATAATAGATGATTGTGTGATATTTTGGACCATTAGCTGGCCAATTGGAGGTAATATTTGCAACTATTTATGCCAAAGTTACCAATCTAGTTTGAAAAAACAGACTTATTTTTAATATTTAATTTTAATTTAAGTATATATTACTTTTACCAAAAAGTGGAGCTTTAAACAGTGGTAAAGGTAAAATATATTCTGATAAAAAAAACTGCGGTCGTTTCGAAAAAAAAACTTATTATTTATTGCTTGCTCCTATGATAAAAACAAACACGAATCACATGATCGCCAAATGGGTAAACAAGTTGGACAGGATCTTAACTGGGTTTGGCCAACCTTTTAATTTTGCTTCGTTATTTCTAAAAACAGAATGCTATACTGAAAATATTAAAAGGCTATCTACAAACCGTTTTAAGGATATCTGCTTTAAATCAAGCATAGGTTCCACTGGATTTGGATGAAAATGTCTGAGAAACAAAACTATATTTTATTTAGTTGCATTAACCAACATATTTAGATTGAAGCCAGTATTATTATAAAGATGGTAAAATGTTTATGCAAGTCTTTTGCATTTCCTGCAATGCAATAAAATGTAGCGTAAATAATAGTTTATTTCGTAGTATAATATGACACTCAATTCATTATTTAAATTGAGGCGGCGACCATTCTAGTCCAAGTCGCAAACTAAATTTGGTGCATTTGTTGGATCTGATAACGACGAGAATATAAAATATAAATGTAATATTTTACAACCCCCAAAATGGTTTTTTAACATAATAAAGAGTATAATATTATTTATCAGCAATAAAGCATGTAACATTACGCCAATTTCAACGTTACGTTACTTAGGACATGTTTCCACTATTTAAAACTACCTTCAAAATGGGTTTTAACCGCTGGGGTATAAATTTTATCTTAATAATTGGTTACTTTGGAAAGTAACTCCTATAATAGCATATTTATTAATGACACACATAAATATCCAACTAAGTGCCTGGCACAATTAAAAAAAATTAATGAAATGGGGGTCTTGTTACACATCATTTTAAACCTCCTAACGAGTACTTTATAACCTCAGAATAAAAAGTGAATACCTTAATCTACCACGAAATGGCGGTATTTTCAAAATTACCTAAATACCTGATTTGGATGATCATATCTCTAAAACTACCAAAGTTAGATATACCAATGTGGTATTTTTTTAAAGGTCTTCTAGGTATCTTACTAATGGTGATACAATATACAGGATGCGTCAAATAAAAAATCAATATTTTTTGTCCTACCCTGTATATTATCAATAATATTACCATTGCATAAATATCTAAAAAGCTTAGACAAAATACCACATTAAGTGTATCTAACTTTCTTAGATTTGAAAATATGACTATCTAAATGAGGTAGTCAGGCAATTTTCAAAATACCGCCATTTTGTAGTAGGTAAACGTATTGACTTTATATTTCGGGGTATAAAGTACTTGTCAGGAGCTTTAAAATGATGTGCCACAAGACCCACTTTTCCATTTTGCTTTTTTTTAAATGGCGTCCAGCTGTCAGTTTGACAGTTATATCTGTAATTTTTGGTCTAAAATTTGGTTTATGTTTTCTTACTACAGTCTTTAATTTTTATCAAAAATAACAAACAATTCAAAAATTTGGAGAAGGGGTTCTGAATTTAGACAAGCACTGTATGTTGTATCAATATTATACCTCTAGCTAATGGATATTTTTTTTTTGCAGGAAAGCCCTATTTAATATAGTTTATGACCTACTTGTCATATTAGTTTACCCTCCCTAACACTTCTTGTATAACCAATGAACCATCCTTAAGTCGTTAATGCAAATAAATACATGATACTATCAAATGCGGTTAGGGCACGACTAGATTACAATATAATCTAATTTCCCCAACCTAATCAGTATAATAGAGCGCGTTCTAATTCCCTGTCTGCCAATGTATCATCATTCTTGCGACAGTTTCCGTTTTCTATCGTTTTTATCTCGCCTGAATATGAGTTCTCTCCCCTTTTGTTAGTCTGCCTGCCGTTTAGTATTGTCTATCGCTAAACGAAGACCAATTCTTTACTGTACTCTTGCTGTAGAGGGCTTTCTGTAAGAATTCGTTATCTTTTATGTTATGTACTTATATAAGTCATTTGATTGTTTTCCTTTTTGCTGACAACGTTTATTGAATTCGAAGAAAACACTCTCTGATATAGCTTTGTTTTGTGTTTGTTCTCCTTGTAGTATCTACATAGGTGTACTGTTTTAATGCTTTTTTCTAATACTTAAAGTATTTAATTTTTAAATAAACCATAGATAACCTACATTTAGATCCGCAGTGGCAAGAAGCATTTCTCGAATTTTTACGACCACTTAAAAGCCGTGGCAAAATACAAACACCGGCACCCCGTACCCTTCGTACTTCGAACAGAAAACCACGACAAATGCTTTTCGATAATACGGGTAGTTTGTTTGGCGCCAGGTGCGTTTACCCTCAACTGGCTTGCGTACAAACCTGTTTTTTCGCCCATGAAATGTAATTTTTGTTTCGCGCAGGTTATAACATTGGCAATCCATCGAGATCAAAGGATTAAACCGTTTTCCTAAACGTATCATAATTCCCGCGACGCGACGGTCTTAGTTTCCTATCGTTTTTATTTCGTCTAAATATAAGTACTTTCTTTCGTTAAAGTCGATTTTCACTATACGTCCCGTTTTTCTCCCATATCCGTCATATACACCGTGAGCTTCCCTTTTAGACCTTAGGGTACGTTTATATTGAAAACGAGTTGCTTTGAGGCTAGAGGTTATAGACTTGGATAGCAACCGCGCGACCTGGGCCGTATTAACAGTATGAGGCGCCCTAGACTAGAATTCCCGCAGCGCCTATTTTGCACGAAAAAATTTAAGGAGCAAAAAATAGGTCATTCCCTTCTTTTCGCGCCTATTTCACGGCACCTTATTCACAGAGAAATTAGTTCTAATCCCCACCCGACCTAAACTTTTTAAAAACTCCCTGTGCAGCGCCAATTACTCCCCTGTCTGGTGCCTATTTTTTCATGGCGGCATAGGCTGTAGCCTAGTTAGCCTAATGGATAATACGGCACTGCGCGTGACCCGAAGCCTCTAAGCAAATCGCTTTCAATATAAATGTACCCTTAGACCTTAAAATAGGGCCGGAATAACCCCCACTAAAACTGCTTGGCTTATTGTGCGCCCTGTCTTTTTACGTCTGGTGATGTCAGCCAGACGGGACCTACAGCTTAACGTGGGTTTTAAACCACGGTCTTACTCGACAACTTAAGACCACGTTCTCACCCAGGGGATATTCGACCATTCCAACTGGATAGGGTCCGCATGTCTACGGTTGCGCAGGACACGGCAAAGTGTCCCTGCGCATTAGTCCTGGCTGGCTATTAGCGTCGATACATTTTGCACTTTGTCCGTCTGTTCTTGAGCTAACCACTAAGTTTCCGACCAACTTATAAAAAGCATTTGCTCTCACATGATTCAAACCCACCTCACGTTCGTTGTGCGCCCAACCGTCCAGTGCTTTACACACCAGGCCATCACTGAGCTCCTCTCTTACAAGACGTCGATTTACGAAACGGTTAGTGGGTAATAGTATACTGTATAACCAATAGCTAAGGTATATCGGTCAGTTACAACAACAAAGGATGTATGATGAATCATACAATACAATACGAAATGTTTATTATACATGCCGGTGCGGCTTTTTTATGCAAATGAAACGTGACGGTAAATGGGACGTATAGTGAGAATCAAACTTTAGTCTGAATACCATTTAGTATTTTTTATCGCTAAACGAACACCAAATCTTTACTAAACTCCTGCTGTAGAGTGCTTTTGTAAGGATTTGTGGATACGTTATCCTTCATGTTATGTACTAGTTTTGTAACGAATGTTAGAATGGTTATATTTAGAACGCCGAATGCAAATATTTATCGTCTTTCCAAAGCGCAGGCAAAATATCAAACCGCATAGTTTATAATTATTTTATTTGTTTAATTAAATTAATGTAAAAACATATTTCACAATTATGCTGAAAATGCAAAATGCAAGTTGTGTAATAAGAATACTCATGAAAAGGGAGGACCACTAGTACTATACAAAAGCAGCTAAAACCTAAACATAAAAATAAATATGACGAATTAAAAAATAAAAATCAGTGCCTAACAAATCTGGAACATTTTAAATAATTTTGTTTAATATAAATCCACAGGAAAATTGTTTTAAATTATTTTTCAGTAATATATCCATATCCGTGAAAAAGTATACTATGCAACTCGCACAGAATACTTATTTCCCTTCTGCAGCACTTGCCTGCTGCTCGTGCTGCAAAAGTTGTACTCGTGGATAAGTAACACTCCGTGCTTGTCCAATAATATACTATTTTCTAATAGGTTAATGATTATACAGGTCGTCCCTAAAAGGCCTGTACAAAATGCTAACCCAAATTCCAAAAACCCGATCCAAAGTACAATGATCTTACACAATTAACCTTTCTACCCTCTAGTATTTTGTGTTCAAAAAAGGTATACTTGGTAAATAGCGCTACGAGCAACCGTTTTTGAGACATTGCAGATACAACATTTTATTTCATACAAAACTTTGCCATTGCATTTATTCACGCTTTATCTAGGCCACCTGGTAGTGTCCAAAAGGTCTGTACAAAATGCTACCACAAATATTTTGGGCCAAAATACAACGATCTAATGCAATAAAATGTATCTTAGTCGAAAGGTTGCTGGTTTGCGAGATACAAGGTGTCAAATTTTCCAAATATTTTTTGACCTGAACACTCTGTATCTCCCAAACTAGCACCCTTTCGACTAAGATAAATCGCATTAGATTGTTGTGTTTTGACCCAAAAAATTTGTAGTACAGACCTTTTGGACACTACCAGGTTCCCTAGATAAAGCGTGATTGAATGTAATGGTAAACTTTTATATAAAATAAAAGGTTTATTTTAAAATATATCAAAAACGCTCGCTAGTAGCGATATTTATTAGGTTTACCTTTTGGTGCAAAAATATGGAAGAATAAAAATGATTTACTAAAATTTTAATATACCGAGGCAAAAAAAGGTATGACACTTTGAACTTAAGCATTAGACTGCAGGTGGCTCCCTCTACATTTTACAATAAAAACATTAGCACAGTTTGATTTCCCACCCTAAAAACCTCTTAATACTAAATTTAGTGAAATAATGTTTTATAATAAGTATAATATTTTAAAATACCTTAAATTAAATAAAAACGTATGACACTCTGTATCTTACTAACGATCAATTTGTTGACTAAGGTAAATTGGGTTAGATCGTCGTATTTTGTTCCAAGAAATTTGTGGTAGCATTTTGTACGGACCTTTAGGCGACACCCTGTATTTGAAAGAAATACAGGGTGTTCTTTAAATTAGGCAATCAACTCCAACAGAATGACCTTAGCCCCAGCGGGTAATGCTTCTAAGTCCTACTCGATAGACCATTCGGCTCACGCACACACTAAATACTTTGGATGATGTTTGGTGCCGAGGCGCACAAACGCAATTTTTCGTTCGCATAATTAAACCGTATCGCGTAACCAATAATCTCTAAAAATCCATATATTCCAGATTAATGGTTTTAATGCAACAAGTCCGTTGGTGACTTTGATGACGTTTTTTATCAAAAGTATTTTACCAACAAATTTTGTAGAAGTTAAACTTACATTGCATCAAATAAAATTTGTACTTTCACTTACTAACCCAAAATAATTATTTGTCATGGTCAATGCAAAACTGGCGATTAAATAAAAATTTTACCAAAAAGTACTATAATTGACAAAACAATTTGTTTTAAACTAAATCGTTTTTATATCTAGCAAAAGAAGAGTGGCAATCGAATATTATTCAATTTGAAATGCATGAATTGTGTGAAGCCACGATGCTATTTCAATAAATTTTCCAATGGAAATAAAGGAAATATAAAATGTATACTAGATAAGCTTTATTACTATTCAGTTTATTCTGTTGAAGTAAGCTCATCAAAAATTCATTTATTTGCTTAGTTGCCACCGGATTAAATCACAAAATTGAAATTACCTTACTTACAAACAGTGCTAAAAATTAAGTTTTTTTCTTTCCAGAATTTTTGTAACTACATGTGTGGTATATATGTTTTTTTATTTTATTTTGTATATTATTAAAATAAAAAATAAAATCAAAAACAAAATACTATGCATAAACAAATAACGAAAGCATTTACAACTTTAGTTCTGTGGAAAAACGAACTAACTAATGATAGTGTTAAACCTGTACAGTATGGTTTTATCAGAAACACATTCAGTTACTTTAAAATATTTATAGGCAACCCAGGCCCACTATTCATTTTCCAATGGTAGAGTAAGCAGAACACGGTATGCCGCGATAAAAAATAATGGTTTCTACTAATTCCAATCCTAATTTAAACCAAATAAATTAAAAGTGGTTTTCTACATTATTTTTTTTTTTAGAAATCCTATACTAAAATTAAGTTAAGCTAATCTGTATAAACACCTTGGTATCCAAAGGTAGTTCAGTGTTTTATTTCACAAAGTAACGATTCCTAAGAATGCCTCGTGCATAGTGACGTGATCTAAAGCCAAAAACCAAGATTCTGTAGTATGCTTAATTTTTAAAATAACCATATTTTAAATGCTGTATCTTGCGTTAATAGGCAGATAATTAAAAATATAATACTGTTTGAAACAGAATATAAATGATATGTAGCTCCGTATTTAAATTTAATTAGGATTTAACAAAGTACAAAGGTTCATAAAAAGCCATTTAACAAATATTATTTTTACATTCTTATTATGCATTATTTATGTTAAAAAAATATTACAAGTGTTAAAAGCTTAAATTATTTAAATATACTTTTTTGATTTATTAAATATCAAATATACCTACTATAGGAATAATTTGAAGTTATGGTAGTTAAAAATAGGCAAAATATTTATTCTAATAATTTGCTTTATGGTTAAACTTTAAAGTAGTCTACTAAAGTAAAAAAACAAGAAGATACAATATATTGACAAAGTGTCAAATTTCCATTTTTAGGTAAGCATTTAAATAGTCCTAAACTTTTGATATACATATTCATGAATTTAAATACCAAATATCGAATAAATATCTCATATAATTTGTCTGTAACATTAAGTTAGTTTGACTTTATACAAACGATATTATTACTGAAATTTATTATTATTTCCCTTAAGATAAATATTTTGATTTATTTGGGCTGATACCTATGTAATTGTAATAATCGCCTTTTATTAAATATTGAATACATGCTGGCCTATATTTCTTACAGATTTACATATTCGATTTTATTTTATGTGCATTATTTTATTTAAGAAAACTCGTGATATCCATAATAAATTTAATTACTTCAACTTACAAAACAATACAACAGTTGTTGAAAAGAATCAGATATAAGGTATGAGTTTTAACTGTTTATTTACAGTGTGATCTAAGAGTATATCGAATAGATATTAATTAGTTATTGTTATTAAATATCCCTTCTTTACAGCCTACTATATGATAATAAGGCAACATCATTTTTGAGTTAATCTTTTTATCAATAAAGTTAGTGTTTAGTTCTAGTTAGTGCTTCTGAACTTGCACCTATTTTAGCTCGGCGTTTATTTTTTGAATAGCTGAAAAGCTGCACAAGTCCAATCTATCCCCAAAACAAGACCTTAACTTCTTTCATCCAGCTATAGACCTATTTTACTCCTCTCACTCGCAATTAGGTATTTAGAAACACACAAATTTTACATAACAGGCAATACGGATTTCAACACAAGAGATCTACAGCTAATATTCTTTTCTTCGTCTCATACAACTGGAACAAATCTCTTAAGTTTTTGGATCGTTGCTCTTGTTATATCTAAAGCTTTTGACAAGGTTTGGCATGACGCACTTCTCAACAAACTTCCCTCCTACGGTTTTCCAACTTAACTCTGCTCTTGGCTCTCTAGTTATCTTTCTGGTTGACATATATCAGTCATTGTGTCATCTTTAAACCCAACTTGGAAAGCAAACGCAGGACGATACAGATATCTCTTTCACAAGACCTCAATTTGATATTGGATTGGGGCGCTAAGAATTTTATTCAGTTTAATGCATCCAAAACAAAATTATGTTTCTTGTCGCGGAAAAAATCATCAAACGCTCACCCTTTGCTTATAAGTGGCCAAGTTTTGCCAAGCTTAGACACAATCAACCTTGTGGGCATCACATTTGAAAATATTTCTAACTGGCATAAACAGATTGTATCTATAGCCATCACGGCTTTAAAAAGCTTGGATTTCTTTTCTGAGCCACACAGTATTTTTCTCTTTCAATTAATACACTTTGTTTGTGTCCCAAATTCGACCTCCTCTGGAATATTGTTCTCATGTCTGGGAAATGGCGTCCCCCACAACGCTCAGCATTCTTGATGCCATTCAAAGAAGAGCTGTTCGTCTTATTAATAATCCTTTGCTTACTCAAAGACTTCCTTTCTTGCCCATCGTCAAGCTGTGGGAGATCTATCGCTCTTTGTAGATACTTTTACAGCTTCTGCTCTGACGTAAATTATCCAGTATAGTCCCTTCACTTGCAGCTGCACGTATGCATCCCTATACGGTCCAGCTTGACAGGCCCCGAACTTTCCACTGTTGGTTCTTTTATCCCTAGAGTTTCTAAAATGTAGAACCTGCTGCCAGGAAAGCTCTTTCTTTCTTCAATCTTCAAGATTTTAAGACCCGTGTTAAAAACTTCACAAAACATGTTAATTTATTAAAATCTGATGTGTTTTAAGCTGGTTAAAGAGTTTGCAATAGCAGTATTTAAGGTTAAGAAATAACCCTGTCTAACTAAAATAAAAATTAAACCCATTTTACCATTACGACAAGAGGAAAAAAATATAGACAGTATTTAAAACATTCTATGTAAATAAATATAAAAATACTTCAAACTCATAAAAGAGTTTGTTTACGTTTAATTAAAAATATAATAAACACGTGATCGGATTAGCTTATTTTATTAAAAAAATAACTTTTAATGAAAGGTCTACACAATAAATATATCTCTTGATATTTATAATGAAAAGATTTACAGGGTAGACAACGAAACAGATTTTATTTTGGACACTTTAGCTAATTGAAGGAAAGATTCTTGGGCTCGTTAATGTTTTATTTTAGAGAGAAAAAGTTTTTGCCAAAAAAAATAGATATAGGTACCAAAAAATTAAATACAACAACAGCATATTTACAAAAATTCAACTTTTCCTCTCCTTGCTACTTCCTCCTAACTAAATTAGTTTTTTTACTTACTGTTGTTCGTAAATACTTTGTTAATGAGTTCAAATTTCAAATGTTTGACGTAAATTGATCCAGTATAGTCCCTTACACTCTGCAGCTGCATGAATGCATCCCTATACGGTTCCAGCTGGACAGGCCCTGAACTTTTCCACTGTTGGTTCTTATTATCCCATAGAGTAATAAAGGTGTCCATTGTTCATATTTTCGTCAGATTCGACGAGACAATCTACCTATAGGTTTAATAATTGTTTTCTTTTCACGCAACTTTTTACAACAATAATGACGTAGATCGGAGAAGTTGTATTTAATAGTTCCTAATATAAACCTAAAAGAACGCCTTAAAAGTAATTGATGTAAATATTATAACACTAGGTTTATTAAAATCACGTATAGGAACACAAACTTTGCTAGACAATAAAGTAATTATTATTTTTATTATTTAGGAAAACAAGAAATAAAGTACACAAGCAAATATTTTGGATATATCCAGTAAAACATTTATTATAAGCTATGGGTTGCAATTCCTGTTCAAATTAGTTAGGAATTTTCGCAGCTCGAAATTAAGTTTAAGGAGAAATTCCTCTTGGCTTACGTTTCACAAAACTATAACTCTTAATTCTTTATTGTTTTTGGAATTACGAGTACCGCTTCAAGTTTATTAAAACAGCTGGCTGGACAAGTAAGAGCCAGCATTCTTTATTGAAATTGTATAAGAGGATAAATCTTACCAAAATTAAACCATTGTGTTGTTAAAATGATAGATAGAATAAAAATACATGTATTAAACTTGTTTATAGATTGTCCACGGGTGGAATTTACAAGAGGACAAATGGACCAAAAATTTAATTTTTCTACAAAAATTCATTCTTAATAACAAATGTTGCTTGTACAAAAATATGATTTATGGACAGATAATGATGATTTTGTATAGAGAGTTCGCAAAAGATTAAATAAATGATTTTATTACCAAGAGCAAACTACCTTAATTTTTTAATTTTAAAGCAAAATGTCATTTGCATAATACATTGTTATAAGTATCCAATAAAACAAAGAAATAGAGTTTTATACTTGTTTATAATGTTATTTTGTTTCTATAAATACATATTTCGATTTTGTAAAGAACTTGCCCAAAGCCAAGTAATAATTTAGAATGGAACTTGACTCACCTTTTTCATATTTTAATTTTTGAATATTTTATTATTTTTGCAAAGAAAACTAGGTGTCTATTCAGATCTAATACTTTTTCTTGCGTTTTGTATGTAAATTTACTTCTGTGGTCAATCGTCGCGCACCGCCGACAACACACACAAGTTTATTTGTAGGGGGACACCTCTTATTTTAAACTTTTATTTTCAGACTATTTCCTATACTTACACACAATTACTAAGCTGGATTCAAAATTTTCATCTGAAAGTGGTTTAGGTTTTTGATCTATATTTAGGTCAGTCAGTCAGTGGAAATTGACGACTTTTGGACATCATATTTCTAAAACCCTTTGACCTAGCTTTATAAAATTTGAGCTTTTAGTTGTTCTAATGAAAAAGGTGAATAAACGTTATTTCATGTGTTTACGTTAAATAGGTTTTGCTGAACAGGTCAAAAGAGGCATCAAGTGGTTCGTGTAATATTACACTTGGCGCGCTTGAACCTAACTTGACACGCAGTTGCGTGTCCAAATTACCTCTTATGGATAAGGGGGTTTTCCATTTATCCCATATATGCCAAAGAGAGATGAAGAAAATTAAACAAATCCAGTTTTAAGATTTCTTTAAAATTTTATTAAGAAATCCTAACCCATGATTGCTTGACTAATCTTAAAATTATAAAAACTTTTTATCCTAATCTTGCCATAAAATTAAGGCAAGACAAAAGGAGATTTCAAGAAATTGGTTACCTCTAGTTTTTATGTCATTTTAAAAACTTTCCAAAGAGTTTTTCATTTTCAGCGCTCTAAATTTGAATGAAAATAAAAACATTATGAAAATTATATTGCAGTGGCTGTATTTTTATTTTTAAGCCTATTTAATGAAATAGGTTTAATAAATTATATCAGCCAAATGACCGCCGCGGTTTCGCTGAGTCATTCGATTCCTAGAGATCCAATTTTCGATGACATTCTGTCTGATACAAATCTGCCCAATTTGTCAAATCTCACGAATTGTGCAAGTTATGTTGGCCTTTAGGACGGCAATCGTTTGTGGTTTGTCCGCATATACTAAAGATTTGATGTAGCCCCACAAGAAAAAATTCAACGTAGTTAAATCGTACGTCTTAGGTGGAAATACCATAAATTAAACGCAGTGCACAGAACGTTTGGCGAACCAAACACTGATTTTGATAAAAAGTTTTAACGATTTCTACGCGTTGTTCAATCGTGTAGTGTTCCATAGTCAAATTTGACTGAGTACTCCGCCGAAACTTAACGGCTGTATAATTCTTTCCTTGCTCATGCGCCGTTGTCAAAGATCGAGCGTTAAAACTGAAAAACCCCTTATTAAATAAAGGCACTGTCTTAACGACCACCGGCGGTTTTGCTCAATTTAAAGAAATAAACCGCAGTCCGGCGGTTTTATATCTACGTATATAAAAACCACCAAAAATTATAATTTATTTGTTATTACCGGCGGTTTTTACTTATTTTATCGATAAAAGCCGACGTGCGGCGATTTTGCTTTAAAAACTATTGAAAACCGCCGAAAAAATTAATCCCTTACTTTACCTTACGTATTAATATTTTTATTATTGATCAACACACAAAAATAAAAGTAAAAGCTCTTCATGAGTAAAAAAATATGTACCTATGTGTGTACATTTTTGGGGAAAGAAAAGCCAGAAGTATTTTACCGGCAAGAAAAAAAACTGAAGTTTCTTTTTAACTTTCGCCATATACAACTAGATGGCGCACTTTTTACCTACCACCTTTAACCTCTCGATGCTATGGCTGGTTGTTTTTGAATTTCTTGGTGAGATGGCGCCACTGTCTGTATTTATTAGTTCTGAACGACAGAAATAATATTTACAGTCGGTCGCGACTTTATCAAGATGCGTCTAGCGACCTAAAGCGGTTTGACAAGTCTTAACGAAGACGAAACACGTGTCACCGTCTTGGTCGGGCCCGGGGTATTCCATTTTCTTTTGGAGACTCCGTAATTTTTAAACAACCAACCATAGTAGCCGAATTCTTACAGGTTATTTTTTATTTATTTTTACAGTCATTGATGAGCCCAAAGAATTTTACCATTTATTATATATATATATATATATATATATATATATATATATATATATATATATATATATATATATATATATATATATATATATCTAATTGCTGACTTTAATGCTGACGATGACATCCTTATAAGTTATTTTTTTGCCTTTTCTTGCTAACAATATGTTTTAAAAGTATTTTTTAGTGTTGTAAATTATTCTATGGCTGTATGGGTCTATGTGATAAAATAGTTTTGTCTTGCCTGTCCCCATCCCTCTATACTACTCCAATTTGTTTTTCCGAAGAGTGCTTCTAACTAAACTACAATATTGAACAATAAAACTACAAAAACTAAACGCTTATAGCACAAAGAAATAATTATTAAGGTTAGATTAACTCTAACTATTTTTCGGCGGTTTTTAAAAAAAATTAAACAAGAAAATAATATTAAAACCATAAAATATATTTTTGTAAAAATTAAATTACCTTTTTGGAAAACTACAACGTCTGGCTTTTCATTATTTTCCTTGTATAACAAGTGGCGCTTCACATAACTTTATTAAAACCGCCGGCAGGCAAGTGTGAAGCAGCAGGGTTTATGGATATTGCATAAGAGGGTAGTGCTACAAACTTTACCCATTCACTGAAATATGTTATAATAACGTATGTGTATAACATAATTTAAATATTAAAATACGTGTATAAACGAGTACTTTTATTTCACGATGTTTATTTTTAATCGCTTGGCATTTTTATTATTGATAACTAAATTAAATTAAAATTTTTGTATAAATGATGAGATTTGTTAAATTTATTTATTTATTTTAATTGGAAAGATAAAAAAATGGTTACGTAATCAAAGTTAAAAAAATTCAAATGACAACACTTTTTAAACAAGTACTTTTTGAAAAAAGGACTTTTTGACGAATTTAACGAAAGCAATTTATTTTCGATCGTATTAAAAATAAAAACATAAAAATAAAGGTCCACCTACTTGCAATATTTTAAATGGCTTATAAAAGTAAAAACTTTTAAAATAGTAAAGTTCTATTTAAAATTGTCTCAGAAATTAAAAAATGAGAATATATACTGTGTGTCTCATTTCAAAATTAAAAATATCAATAAATTTTTTCTTAATTATTTTAAACTTTTTAATGTTTATTTTTTCTTCTGATATGCCTAAAGATAAAAATAATAACAAAAAAACCATGAAACTCTTATAGAAGAATTTTTTTCTTTTCAATTATTGTTGTAAGTGGGTAACAGCATATAAATGAAAACACTGTCCTTTTTCCTTCTATTATTTATTTTAATTTATTGACTAAACCCACAAGATAAACATAATAAACCTAAAAGGCAATAATAAAATGAATAAATATACAAATTTCTATTAAACAAAATGTTTTATTTCTAATAGCTTTTCCTTTGTAAATAATTACAAACACATTTACATACATATGGACATAAAAAGTGTGTATTTATACTTTTGTTTACTACTGAAATACTAAAAAAGCAAAACTTGCTTTGAATGCCCAAAATCAATATTTACAAAACAATTATACTAAATAATTATTTAATGAAGGAATAAATATATTATCTTGGTTAATTTGTAAAATTACGTGTACATATGTGCTAAAATATTCAAAAGTTAAAATCAATTATATATATATATATATATATATATATATATATATATATATATATATATATATATATATATATATATATATATATATATATATATATATGTATATATATATATAATTGATTTTAACTTTTTGAATATTTTAGCACATATGTACACGTAATTTTACAAATTAACCAAAAAGATAATATATTTATTCCTTCATTAAATAATTATTTAGTATAATTGTTTTATAAATATTGATTTTGGGCATTCAAAGCAAGTTTTGTTTTATATATATATATATATATATATATATATATATATATATATATATATATATAGGTCCTAAACGTCTTACTCTTTTGACTACAGAGTGTCAAAACATTATAAAAAATATGGTGTTTTGTAATAACTTTTATGTCAAATCAGATATTGGTAGAAGAATTTGGAAAACGCCACCTTTGCATCAGAAGACATTTTTTGGCATACAAGAAAACAATAAACAGTGACGTCCATAAAGGTTTTAAAGTAAATATTTTTAGGGAAAAATAGTACGCCACTGCATTTTCTAAAATAAAATTATTTTTTAAAATTCTTTTTTTTTTGGGAGAAATTTGATTTTTTTGCTTTTTTTTATTTGATTATACGATTTTCATGTAAATAAATAAAAACCATCAATATCTACTGTCGGCTTTTAAGGCAAGTTAGTTTCTAAACAGTAAAAAAAGTGTAAATACAAAAGTTATAGATCTTTCTATTACCTACAACATTTTTATTAAATCTTTTTCTTAGAACTTGTAGTTTTGCCGGAAATTAATAAAATCGTAATAGAATTTTATAAAAAAGCAACAAGTTACTAGGTGAGGAAAGGGCTTGATGAGTATATGGACATGCTGATATGTCAAATACAAGTAATAACTGACGTATTGTTTCTAAGTGTAAATATACAGGGTTTCTCTAAAAGGTCTGTACAAAATGCAACCAAAAATTCCTTGGACCAAAATATGTCGATCTAACCCAATTTACCTTTGTCGACATATTGATCGTTTGCAAGATACAGGGTGTCAAAGTTTTTATTTTATTTCAGTTATTTTTAAATATTTTACTTATTATGGAACAATTTTTTACTAAATTCAGTTTTGGGGAGTCTTTAAGGGTGGAAAATTAAAATCTGCTATTTTTGTTGTTGTAAAATGTAAAGAAAGCCACCTGCAGTTTATTGCTTAGTTTCAGAGTGTTAAAACTTTTTCTGTCTCGGTATATTATAATTAAAAACATATTTTCCCATATTTTTTGCACCAAAAAGTTATATTGGATAAATATCGCTACAAACAACCGTTTTAAGGATATTTCAGATTAAATATTTTATTTCATACAAAAGTGCCATTGCATTCATTCACGCTTTATCTATGCCACCTGGTAGTGTCCAATTTATCTTAATCGAAAGGTTGCTGATTTGCAAGATACAGGGTGTCAAATGTCTTACTTATTTTTTTACTAGAACACCCTGTATCTCGCAAACCAGCAACCTTCAAATAAAAATAAATTGTATTAGATCGTTGTATTTTGGCCCAAAAATTTGTAGTAGCATCTTGTACAGACCTTTGGGCACCACCAGGTGGCCTAGATACAGCGTGAATGAATGCAGTGGCAAACTTTGTATAAAATAAAAATGTTTAATCTAAAATATCTTCAAAACGCTTGCTTTTAGCGATATTTAGCAGGTTTTACTTTTTGGTGCAAAAATATGACAGAATAAAAATTATTTACTAATATTTTAGTATACCGAGGTAAAAAAAGTTATGAAACTTTAAACCTAAGCAATAAACTGCAGGTGGCTCCCTCTACATTTTACAACAAAAGAATTAGCATATTTTAATCCCCGACCCTAAAAATCTAAGGTTCGTATTTTGGTCCAAAGAATTTGTGGTACAGACCATTTAGAGACAGCCTGTATAGTGTATTATACATGTTTAGTGCAAAATTTTAAATTTGGTAAAGCATACACATTCTTTTATAAAAACAATCTTACTTGACCATTGAAATGTTGTTTTTAAGACAATTGTATATTTGCTATTACTCTCAATAGAATTATTGCATCCAAACAAACACTTTTTATCTAAATTTTTTTGTGCCCTATACAGGTTCTGGGTAGTAAGTAATTTGGTTTAAATATATACTTGGGACATACTGTACACTAAATTTTATTATCTACAACCAAATTAAAATTTGTATTTAACTACTTTTAACATTCTAACTAGACATTTGTATCTTGCAACCGCCTAAAAATATTTTAGCCCGGTCAAAAAACTAGAGCAACTCAAAATGTAATAAACGAAAAAGTCCTACGCCATCATTCACCTTTAATTCAACCAAAAAATTAAGCGTAGCAAAGTTCAAGTTGCGGCTGTTATAATAAAGTTGCAGCGCCGCTAGTAATACCAGAAACAATAAAGAATTAGGAGTTATAGTTTTGTGGGCCCTAAGCCAAGCGGAATTTTCCCGTTAACTTAATTTCGAGCTACGGGAATTCCTAACTAATTTGGACGGAACCGGCAGCCCATTGCTCATAATAAATAGCTCGTTAAATAAATCTCAGATATTTGCTCGTAAACTGCAGATTTCCCTGCCTGTACTGGATTATTTGATAAATATATATGTGCATAAAAAAAAACAAAACAAAATTATTTTTATTTGAAATAAAAAAAAAAAACATAATGTATGGTTATAGCTAATTTTCTACAATGTATATGTATGTATACAGGGTGGCCGCCAGAGTATCCAAGATACTTTAGATATAAATTTAAGGGAGTAATTTTACGCAAAAATGATTCTATTCACTTTTTCCGAATTCCTTACGGTTTTTATATTATTTGGGTTTTTAAAAGCCATGACATAAATATTAGTGTAATAAAATTACATTATTTCGACTAGTTTGCATAGGTAATTTAATATTTAGCATCTCAGGTTGTAATAATTATTGTTTGTTCGTTAATAAACTTATGTTAAATCATGTACGCGTGTTCCTCATGGAAATAAAATAAATACATGATTTTACCACAAGTTAGGAAAAATTTTAAAGAACTAACTTTTTTGCCGTTACTTTTTTAAATACTCAGTATACATCAAATACTTTAAGCAGATGGACGTTTAAAAACCTTACAACTCTTTTAAATATTTTTGTCATATCTCATTAAACAACAACAAGTTTTACTTTTATGAGAATTGCGCCACAATGTATATGTATTACCATAATATTAAATTAAAATTTAATTTCATTACGAATGGCTCAGCTTTTTAAGATATGTTTTATTATTTAAAAATCTGTAAATACATTTTATTAGCGAAATATATTTCTTTCCAGAGTAAGGTCAGCGCCTAAATCTAGTGGCCCAGTGATATTAATCAATATCTATATTCAACGTCTACGGAACATATTAAAACAATATTTTTATCATAGGAAATTAAAAAAAATCTTACTTTTACTGATGGTCGGACAAAATATTGACACTAAGTAAATATTTTAGAGATTTCTAAGGGGGTATATTGCCATGTATTGAAAGCTGTTTCTATTTCTATTTTTTCCTTTTCTATTACCTCTTCTTTTAAGTTATTTATGTGTTTTTTTATTTAAGATTGGAACTTATAAAGGTGCAGATTTTAGCACACATGAAGGATAAACATTTTAAAAATTTTCAAATTGGTGTCAGAAAGCCTAATGTGACTGCAAGTCGATTTGCCGGTAACATGGCCTTTTTCATATTGATATTCTGCTTTATAAAAATAGTAACACCAATAATCTTAGATGTTAAAACAGAATTATTCATTTTTAAAATTGTGGTTATCTCGGTCACTGTTAAGAATTTAAAGCTTCATTTTAAAGTAGTATTTGTATGTAAAGAAGTATTTACATTTTATTAAATAAAAATGACCTTGTAGAATGGGATTAATAGAAATAGTTTAGCTATTTTGTAAAAAAAAATAATAATTTTCATAATTTTTGTTCATTTTGCTCTAAAATAATAAGACATTAAAATTCAAGACATTATTGTCTTGACTATTTTTCTTGTTTTTCTATTCTGCAATTAAACACTGATGAAATCTATAAAATATTAAAGCCCCCTTTACATTTAAGATTTTGGTGTCGAGTCTCACCCCTGCTCGAGGGTTGCAGATCAAGGGGTGAAAAATAGCAACAAAATGTTGTAAAGTGGTCAAAATTCAAATGGCTATCTTGTATACCTACGATATTAATTCTTCGTTTCTTGACATTTAAGGAAAGATCTCCTGCTTTTATGTTATTTGCCTGGACCGGATAAAATCTTTACAGGAGAAAAGCTTCGGATTAAACTTAAGTTTTTTGGGCTATTCGGCCGTCGTTGTAGATTTTTATTTCCTTGACGTTTCGCCAGCGCAGTGGTTGGCATCCTCAGAAGGTTTCTAGTAGACTACTTGCGTCCTACCGTGTCCTACAGTAGGACGCAAGCAGGTAACAGAAGATGACTGTGAAAGCTTTACACAGTATAAAACTTCAGATTTTTTATTCCAATATAATTTAATCAAAATAAATACGACATATTATTTACAAACTCGGAAAAAATACGTATATGCACAAAACTGCCAAATCTGGCAACATTGCTGATAATCCGATTAAATGTTACAGGTCCAATACACCTTTTTGTTAATATGGCTTTAACAATTTAAATAATATTTATGGGTTCTGATACTTTTTACCGACCCAGTATACAGTGGCGTTGCGTGACTACAATTAGGCGTAGGCGGAGTCGTGTCCCCGGGCCCCTTTCTTACCAAAAAATTTTTGAAGAGCACTTTTTTACAACTACACAATAGTTTTGCGAGGCCCCTCATTTATAATATCGGGCCTCCAAGACTGTCCACATTTTCAGTTCAGTATTTTTCCTATATCACATTCCATACCTTTACCTTGACGCGAGGCCACCCCAGGCGTGAGGCCGTAGGCGACCGCCTACGCCTAGCTACGCTACTGCCAGTAGACATGTCTTAATGCTAGAAATTAAAAACACCTCTATGTTAGCGAAGTTAATGTTTTGTGGCTCAATTTAATTATTCTTTAAAATATTATTCGAAAGTTAAAATATTTTAAGATAAGACGGTAATAAAGGAGCAGAAGGGAAAACTTAATTGAGGAACTCCAGTCCCTTCAATTCCGCTTTGTCGTTAATTTGCACGTTGCGTCATTATCGTTTGCTAAACCAACGAATGGCTTAGCTTCCTGGACCCAATGGTTTTGTAATTTTAAACCTAATGCTGCAAAAATAATTACGTGCTAGAACTTATGTTATTTACCGTGGGTGTTTTTAAATATGTTTTTTCGAGCCTTAAATCCCATTGCACATGAGACGTTATGAACACCCTATGCCCTAGGCCTGATGCATTAAAAGTAGGGATATACCGAGGCGAATCGAATCAGTGGGTGAATCGGATCAAACGGTAATATTTTTAAAACGCGTTTGAATGAAATGCTAGTGGGTGGCCCCTTGCAGGAAGGTCATAAGACGCCAATCGCTTGCATTCTGTTTAAACTCGTCTTAAAAATATTAAGTTTGATCCGATTCACCCACTGATCCGATTGCCTTGGTCTACCTAATGTAACCTTTTAATGCAGGCCCGCGTGCTCGCGTTTGTTTACATTACTTTCAATGCAAAACTTTTTCAGGCGCAGGGCGTTCGTACGTCTCATGTGTAACTAGACTAAGAGCTGCTGTTTTTTAATCGTTATGTAAAGAAAAAAAATTTTTTTTAGTAAAACTCGTAAGGTGTTAAAAAAAGCCGTAGCGTAGCTACTATAGGGGGCTTGGTGGGGCTATGCCCGGAGCCCAAGCTGAGTGAGGCCCCTTGAAATTGAGAGGAGCACCCGGGCTTAACAATGAAAAGAAAATGTGTGAATGTAGGTAAAAGATGTGAAGACTTTTTTTAGGGCCCTTCATTAGTTTTTGCCCCACGGCTCCTGTTGACTACGCCACTGTAAAAACGTAATTTTTTTCCGTGACAAGAAAAAAAAAAATAGATTTTACTAAAATGTGACTTTTTTAAAATTTACATTTTTTCGGATATACAAATATTTATGTAATTAACGGTATAGAATTTAATTCTCAAATAGTTTATTATAAAACCTACATTTCCTTTATATTAAAGAGTACAATGAATCATTTTGTAACTTTATAATATTTAAAATAGCCAATAAACAACCTTACAAATTTCAAATTTTTGATTTATATACGTTAGATCACAAAATTTTATTGACGGACGCATTACCAGATATTTATTAAATACTTTAAAGGTTTCCATAGCGACGCCAGACTAATTGTCGCTTTATGTACAATAGCCTACCAGTGTAAAACTTTAAATTTAACAATAATAATTTCCTGACTTTTATATATTGTAATTATGTTTCATTAGGTCTTCGTTTTCCAGTTGCAAAAAAAAATTTCGACACTAAATTTTAGCTCTTTGTTTTTTGACATCAACCGAACCAAAGACTAAAATATTTAATTTCCGTAGACTCTTCCATATATTTTTAGTTTATTTGTCATTAAATTTTGGAATTTTTATTATGCGGATATAAATTTTGTAAAATTTATAACAATTTGGATAAGTTAAGAGCTGAAAAAAATATGTAATATTTAGGTATTATTGCTACAAAAAGTAAGTACAGAAAACTTTCTAAAATCCTTAATTTATAATGTGCATGTATGGTCATAAAGAAATTAAATGTTTAAAAAATTGGTCACTATATATTTGCAAAATAATGAATGTGGTAAAAAAATAATTAGTCAACAAGAATAAATGCATCAAACACATAAAACGTAAAATATTTTTATATGCTCGTAGAAAAATAATAATATAGTATTTAACACATGCACAAAGTAAGATTGCCACACTCGCCTGACGACTCGTGCTTGAATTATAAAACGACATTTGGGAAAATTAGTCGCGTGGACCAAAATTGCGAAATACAAAGAGTAAAAAGAGTACAAGTACATTTATTTTTAAAAGGACAGAATTTTAGTTTAAAACTATAAAAAGTGAGAAAAACACTTAAACAAAAATTGTATTTCATTGATTTTAAAGTTAGTAACCCTAGTTACCTCAAAACAATTCTAATTGGTTTATAAGTCAGTAACCGAAGTTATTAGTTACTAAATAGTTACTAGGTATTCATTATTAATATAAAGTGCCCAAAGTGTAGCCAATTTTTTTTAATTACTACACGCGAATAAAAAAAATATTTACCATAAGCTAAAAAATGTTTAGTATATTTTTTATTGCTTGTAGTTTTAACTTTGACAGAGGGACAAGATCCTATTTTCCTAAAAATTTTTTGTTATTTTTTTGTACTTGAGTGATAATCAGTTTTTATATCTACAGTATTAACTTCACCTGTATAATTGAAGTAAAATTTTATATTTTTACTATGCGATAAAGTCTTTGTTCTAAGTTCATAAATTTTGGTTCACTTATGCTCTTGTAAAACCTATTCTGGGACACATTTTTTAGATATTTTTGGTACCCCGGAAATAGTAATAATGTCCTAATTTTGATAATATACAGGGTGTAATTTAATTGATGGTCAAAATTATAGAATATTTTAAGCTTATTTTAGAAAGAAAAGTTTCTATGAACATAAGTCCTAAAAGTCTTAACTTTTTAGCTAAACGTGTCAAGGTTTTAAGAAAAATATCGTTTTCTTATTAGAACTTTAAAACTCTTTAGGACATTTTTATAAAACTAACATGCACCTACTAAGCACGGTCGCCACTGGTTAATAAAATATTTTAAAATTTTTTATATTAAAAAAGTTATTGGCGCTTAGTAGGTTTGTGCCAAATTTCATAAAAAAAAACAGTTCTACAGTTATGGTAAGAAAAAATTTTTTACTTAAAATTTTAACACCCTGTTGCCTAAAAGTTAAGAGATTTAGGGCATATGTTTATATACATTTTTTTACCATAAGGAACTAAGGAATCATAGCCTGTTTTTAGCCATCAATTAAATTACACCCTGTACATACTGCTTAAGCAAGCAATTTTGATACATCGGCTGGTAAAAGAATAACAAAACAAGCAGTATTAGTCACGCATGTGTACATGCTGGTATTTAGTTAAATTGTTTCTTTTCCTCACATTGCCTATATGTTATGTTATTTAGCTTAACCGGTATAAGTATGGCTTGGCTTTAGAATTAAATAGCTTTAACAAACTAGAATGCCAAAAAAATGAACGTAAATAAATACCTTAATGTTGCTATCCCTTGTATAAATACTTATTATTATTAAGAAGACGGAAGAAGACTGATTATGGTTTATAATAGATGTTTAGGATAATTAAAAAACATTATGGTTTCATAAACAAAGCAAAATACACCAAACCTGGTTTTTGCGTGTTTAAGTTCATTAAATCCTCATATCGTTATATTTACTAAATGGGTTAATTATATTATGTATCTTGTGTATGACATAATGATCAAAAGAAAATATTTTCTGACAATAATTTTTTAAAATCTTTTTTACCTTTAAAACGAAAAACATAAAACTTGGTATTTATTTATTTGATCTTGGTGAGCTTTTATAAATTATGTGAGGTATTTAGGAGGAAGTCGACTTGAATCTTACCTGATCTTACCGAGGAGGAAGCGGGGTGTCTGTACAATTATTACGTAATTTTTCTTCCGCTAGAAAAAGGAAAAACTTAACACAGTGATGCAGGTCACTTTTGTTTTTTTACTCTTTAAAATTATTTTTACAACAAAATTATTTCTTGAAAATGGCACCTTTTACATTGTCAGAAATCTTACGTGAGATTGAGGAATGGGGGGCGAAGTTAAAGCAAATTATATCATATCACACCGGGGGCGGGGGAGAAAAATATATACAACCCAAACAATATTAAAGTTAGCACATTATAACAAAATAAATCCGGGTTCAATATACCAAGTCAAGAATGTTAAAAAAAACTGAATATTTATACACAAAGAGAAGTAGAATGTGTGGGGTCAACCTTAAAAAGCAAAATTGAATAGTAATATTTTATGGAATTAGTCACTGAGTCAGTAATAAGTAAAATGAAATAAATCTTTATTGTGTTAGCCAAAGGTTCTACATACGTCAATTAAATAAAAATACGTTTAATTAAACAGATCAGAGTAATAATATAGACCAGATAAATTTACATAGAACACATAGTATTTCCGTAATAATACATTAAAGATAATGACAATAGTAGCAATAACACATTTTAAACTAACAAGAAAATTATATAATCAAATTAAAAATTAAATGTTGGTGTTGTCATGTATTCCTTTACGCTATAAAAGGCGTGTTTGCTAGTGAATTTAATTATTTTGATGTTGATGTTTGATATCATGTTTCTTGTATCTGAATTAAGTTTATTATATAGTTTACAATTAAGGAAATTGTTTATTGACTTCTGCAATTTTAACTTCTGCAATCGCAGGTGATCTGCACTTCTAGTATTATAATTATATACTTCTGAATTCTACTCAAGTATATGCTTTTTATTGCAAATCTTAAGTAGGCTTTAAAAAATATAGATGCAAGGGACTGTCAATAGTTTAGGATGAATAAATAATGGTCGACAATGATCTCTAAAACCCACATTAGCCATTATGCGAACAGCTTTCTTTTGTAAATAGTTTAAGTGCTTGGCTACTATTTCCCCATAGGAGAGTTCCATAGGATATGTGGAAGTAAAAAAGCAAAGTATAAAATTTTCAGACTTTTGGTGCCTACAAACCTTCTCAGCCTTCTCAGAAGAAAAAGAGACGACAAAAGCCTACAACAAACCTTATCAACATTTTCCCGCTATGTAAGGCTATCATCCAATGTTATGCCCAATAATTTGACACAGTCACCCAAAGTGCATCTTGGTGTGCTTGAAATGAAAATTCTTTGGGTTTTCCCTGTTCATACTCGGTTTATTTAAATCAAACCAACTCTTTGTCTTTTGCTCAAGAAAAGACATGCTATCCTGTAGCCTCTGCGCATCGCCAGTTGACGTGATCAAACTTGTATCGTCAGCATACAGCAGACATCGATGTGGCAAAAGATGATATTACAGATCGTTAATGTTCAAGTTAAACAGAATGTGTAATAGTAGACACATCATTCTCCTGTTTGAGATACTGAGTTCGGTCTAAGAGATATGATCTAAAGAGATTAGGCACAATACCTCTAAAACCGTAGTAGCTTTTTCATCTTATTAAGCACTCTTTGACCTACACAATCGAAGGATTTGCTGAGGTCACACAGTGTCACCCCGTAAGATTTTCCTCCTGAAAGTCTCCAACTGCATTACTAATTACTTCAAAAACGGCCTGAATGGTAGATTTGCCAATTGTGACACCAACTGACCGGGGTTAATAATTGCATAATGCAATGAACTTTATATTAATAACACTCTTTAAACCTTTTAGGGGGTTCCTCTTGATGAGTCTACCACAATACTCATACCGCCATATATGAAAGCGGCGCTTTAACAGCTGCAGTTAATGTCAAATGTTTCAGGTGTCAAACGCATCACTTTTTTTGTCGGACAAGTTAACCACAATATTTCAAATACATTTTTAAACATGGTGCCAAAAATCGTAAGGGTTTTATTCTCGAAACCCGAAACATGTGTTTGATTATCATGGTTTTATGACTGTAACCCAATTTTAGGCAAAATGAAAAAAATGCATGAACAACATTGCGGTTAACTTCTCCGACAAAAAGTGACGCGTTTGCCCAGTCCTACACCCGAAACATTTGACATTGATAAGGTGGCTTCTATATATAGCGGTATGAATGTTTATAATCGACTTGTCAATGGAAACGCTCCTAAAAGGTTTATAAAGTATTCTTATTATGAAGTGCATTTCATTACTGACCCAGGAACAAAATAGTTTTTATTTTCAATCGCAAATTAATTACTACATTTTAAAAAACATTTTTGATATATTTTCTTAAGCATTAATATTAAGGCGTAGTTGTGTTATTTTATTTTGTATTTCGCAAAGCTCTTATAACAAAACCACAAAATTTAATCCTCGAAACAAGATTATTGCTAACGACTCTCTAAGAAAACAAAAACAGTGGATCCCGAGAGGCTAGTTGTGGGTTTGGTTAATGATAATGGCACAACGTGTAAATGAACAGCAAAATTGAAGGGATCTCGACCTCTGTGCTTCACCATTTCTGCTTTTCGTTGCTTGATACTTTTCTGCTTAGAATTATTTGTAATTTAAAGTTCCAATTCTAAGTATAATTAATTTTAGCCCTCTAAACATTAGATTAAAGCAAGCATGTTCATACGAAGAATACTTTTAGATTACTTTTATTTTTAATTTACTAAAAATATAAAGAAACCGTGTGCAAAGCGCTTTATTATTTTCCTAATTTGTCTTATGAAAGATTAAACTATTTGTTTTGCATAAAAAACATGCCATTTAAGACATAAAATTAATAAATTAGAAAATCTAGATAATAAAAGCAAGTGTTACAAAAAAATCGTTAAAAAAATTAGTTCTTGTTTAAATCAAGATGCTCCATATACTTTAGAAATAAAATATTTTTGGAACCTAAACATAATAAGGTGTACATGTGTGCAAATGAATTTTCTTTATTGCAATAGCTAACTTAAAAAAAAAAACTTACCAATGCAACTGTTGTGTTAGGTTGTGTGACTCACCTTAAAAAAAATAACATAAAATATTATTTTAAAATATTTTTTATAAAAGTCAAAATCTATTAATAAAATCAAACTTTGCCAATCTTTTTGATTAAAAAGGAGAATACGGCAAAATATACCGTATTAGCTAAGTTTAATGGTTCACAGGCAATGCGCGGAAAGGGACAGTCTAGCCCGCGTAGAATACCAACAAATAGAGATTAAATAAATAATCCCGGCATGTAAACAAAGTGACACATCGCACAGTGCATCGATATGTAGACAAAAATGCCAAAATTAATATTTTTATGACAACTTAAATGTATATGTGTGATAAGGTGTTAAATGTATATAATTATTATTATATTACGTTTTGTATTAGCAGAAAATTGTACCCTACTCAATAAATAATCACAGAACTATTTTAGTTCAATAAGACTAATACAATTTTTGTCCTGAAATCCCTCTTCTCAAAACACTGTGCATCGGTACCGCTTTTATTGCTGTTTTATTTGCCTATGTACTTTGCCACTAAGTTGAATGTTTATACTATTAGTATATGTTAGGCCGTTGTCACTTTTTACAAAATTACAAAGAAATGATCTATTTGTTTAAAAATTGGGTAGTGCAATTTAAGGTCAAATTTTATTTAAAAAAATGTAAATAAATCTTAAACCTTTGTAATAAGGTAGTTAGGGAATCCAAAGTAAAAAATTGGGCAGGTTTACAGTTAGGCAGCGTTACATAGGTATTGATAGTATTTTGTACCATCAAACGAAATTCGGTATTGGAAAGTAGTTTTTTTTTGGTAAATTTCTCTTAACCTTTTACTTACAAGCCTTATTCAAAACTTGAAAAAAGAGGCTATGGTTGATTTTTATCTTTCTGTTTTGAAAAAGAAAACTTAATTTATAATAATTTTAAAGGTTAATTTACAAAAACCTAAATAAAAAATACGCACGTCATGTCATTTCAGAAAATAAAATATTCAATCTACAAACACACTAATAAAAGCCTACCGTCCCTTCTAATGAACCTAATTTCTCCCGGCAAACGTAATGTATCACTCTAGACCTTGAGTTATAGCGCCAGTTAGTCTTAATCAAATATCCATGATTGATGAATTCTTTTTGCTGCCCCCATTTGGAATATTATTTATTTTTACTTCTTTATAAACCGGTATAAATTTTGTATGTTCTGACAATCAGGTACGAAAAAAAAAAGAACAAAATTAAAATTAAAGTACTGGTAATGCGTTATCATTGGAATAAAAAACAGTTTTGCTCAAAAATTATTAAATATTAAATAATATTTTTATTGGAAACAACCATTTACCTGTATATATCATTATTTAACCTAACAAAAAAACCCGTAGGCATTTTCAGTTTTCTAAATAATAAAATAAAGAGATTCACCAAAGAAGATAAGAAAATAAATATAGTTTTTAAATTGCCAAAAGTAAGTTAAGTTTGTTAAAGTCAAGGCAAATATTCATGACTAATTTTTTAATATTATTATTTAACATTTTTAGCGTTTAAAATTAATTTGTTAAGGTGGTAGAGGACATCGAATTAGTAAACAAATAATGATTAATTTTTACATTTTTTCAAAAAGCTCACATAAGCAAAATTAAAAGTAAGTAATAGTATCAACGGTGTGGTTAATTTTTTTATATTTGTATCTTAAGAACGTATTGCATTAGCAATTTAATTAGCAAGTTATTTTTTTTACCGAGTGGTTAGGTTACTACATTATTATTTTCCAAAAATAAAAATAAATATTGTGGCATCCATATTGAAGATAGTATGATATACCAAAACTTACTTTAAACTTAATCACGTGGAATATGACATACAATTTTTATTTTTTTTAAATACGTTTTAATACGTTCAAAAACTGTTTAAACTAAAAATTACCGTATCATTTGTGCGAAACACTATATTTAAAATTAATTAAATATTTTGTTTAATTAATGCTTTGTTAAACAATTTTCCCAAAATACAGAAATTGGGAATATTTAGATTTTTTTGAGTTTGTTAAAAAACAAATTATTAATTAAAATACAAAAATATATGTATTTAAAATAATTAAATTATGAACGCCCTGTATAAAAGGGTATAAAGGTTTCAATATTTTAAATATTTATTTAAATACTCCATACTCCAAAATAAAAACAGATAATTTTTTAAGAAACAATAAATAAACGTTTAGGGTCAACAGGTTCAATTGTAGAGATAAGAAAAAAGATGTATAAAAATTAAGTAGAAGTAATGAAGTTAAGTAAAGAGTTAAAGTTTTAGTTAACTAGGTAGTTAACTACGTTAAGTTAGTTGCTGTAGTTAGTTAAATATGCCAAAATAGTTTTTATAATCTACCGGTTCAATAGTCAAAAGATAGTTTCATATGGTATATTAGTCTCAGTGGCGTAAAGTGGTCCTATGTATACAAAATCCACGTCACAATGAATACGACCATAATAAGGTTGGATAAACATATTGTGGTATTTTTTTAAAGCTTTTTAAGGATTTATTTAATGGTAATATTGGTAATACTATACAGAGTAGGACAAAAAGTATAGATTTTTCAATGACGCATGTATATTAGATCACCATTTAAGACATAATAATATCCAAAAGACTTTTAAGAAAATGCCAAATTAGGTATATCTAATTTTATTAGTTTTGGAGATATGGCCATCCAAATCAGATATTCAGGTAATATTCAAAGCACCGCCATTTTTTGGAAGGTAAAGATATTTACTTTATATTCTGGGGTTATGAAGAACTCGTCAGGAGTTTCAAAGTGATGTTTTACAAGACCCACCTTTCCATTTAAGTTTTCTTTCTAAAATGGCGCCCAGCTGTCATATCCGTAATTTTTTGTCTAAAATTTGGTTTATGTTGTCTTAATAAAGTTTTAAAATTTTCATGATAAATGACGATAAAATTTAAAAGCTAGGAGGGGGATTCTGACTTTAGACAAGCACTGTATAGTATCTTTTAAAAATAAAAAAATATACTTTTTTAATATTATAAACATAACACCACCACTCCACTATAAATATTTTATAAAATTAAAATATAATTAGTTTGTAATACCTAATCCATTCTGTGTCTAAGAAGATATTCATAACCTCATAAATAGCTAATAAAATAGACCCTACGGTGCACAAAGGGGTAGCACGTTCTATAATTAAAATAATGTAAGGACTCCGTCAAAGCACTTGAATACTGTTTTTAGCCTTAACCCCTTTATGCGAATACTATTTTAATGTCCTTAAAACAGTGACTGTTTTATTTAACCTGTAAATCCCATGATTATTGCTTTCACTTAGAACTATTTTTCGAAATAAAAATATATACTGTTTAACTTTACAAATATCGAAAGTGTTAAAATTTTATGAAAAATATGCATTTTTTTATTATTACTTTCCTACCACTTCAGATATTCGCAGAAAACTTGGTACAGTTTTATTGATCAATATATTACATTTTCTTGGTATAAAAGTTTTAAAAAAAATTACCATTGGCGATCGAAGCGAAGTTTTGTATTGCATTAAAAAAATAGTGCGCCAAAGCTTTTTCCTTGTATTCATACCATTTTTAAAATACTCATTTACTCTGCGGTTAATTTAATTTTTTATTATTATTCCGTGCGACAAACGGTTTTCATTTAAAAAATAAAAGCCATTTTAATGCATGACAAAATCACTAAAATCTTATATTATGGTGTTTTGTATGTAAAATTTGTTTTTGTTAAATATGTACATAAGTAAGGACAAATACTTACATAACTACATCTTTATATGTCATAAAAAAGTTTTTGGTTTATAAAAGCTATTACACAGCCAAAGACCTAACTTAAAAATAAAATACCATATCAGATTTTTGCGATCATCACATGCATTAAAATGATTTCTATTTTCGTTCGTCGCGTCGCGTCGTACATTAAAATAAAGACTTTATGAATTTTAAAGTAAATACGCATTGCAAAAATAATTTTGATTTAAAGAAAAAGCCATGACGTACTATTTTTTTCTTTAAAAAAATCAATACAAATCTGGTAACAAAAAGTTAAAAATTTTACAGTAAAAGATTTAACGGAATGGTCAAAAAAGTGTATCAAATTTTGGGAAAATAGCTAGACTGGTAGGAAAGGTATGATAAAAAAGGATTTTTTTCTGAAAACTTTAACACCCTGTATCCCATTTTCAGGCCTAATTTTATTTGTTTTTTTATTTTCTTGTATTTTATTTAGTGTTAAAAGAAAAGTACTTAACTTAACTTAAAAAACAACCTGTATAGTCAGCCACCCAAATAAAAAAAAAAACATGTAATGTATTTTCAATATTCGTAATTAATAAACAATAAACAACCTAAAAACTTGTGTTAAGGGTATATTAAATAATTTATTAATACTTTACAGAGAGCATGGCCTACGACGCGCGATTGGGTAATTTTACATTACTTCATAAGCCGTAAGACTTATGTTCTTTATTTGTCAAGAGATGATCATACATCGTAATCTTGCCTTCGTCAAGCAGAGTCTTTACCCTTTAACCTGTTTGCTTAAGATAAGCTGATAGGGCACGCTGTCGGCTTAAACGAGGCCTCATAGCCTTGCAAGAATAACAAACAAGCCTATAAATTACGCATTATCGCAGAACAGCCAACCCGTGACTACTAATACCACTTGGGTTTGCATCAAGTCGAAGCACCTTGCCGCCAGGCGCACATGGCCTTATCAACGCATCTCAGCGTTGAGTTCTCACGTAAATCGATATATAAAAATGCTTTTAGAGCCAGTTGTGTTATCACCCTTACGTTTTACTTTTAATATTTATAATCCCTAATTATTATAGGCATTTATTTACAAACTGGCCCATTCCTGATTTTATTAAAATTTGGTTGTACCCACCATTGACAATTAATTTGTCGGCAATTCTTTTAAAGTCGGCAAAAAAAAATTAACTTGATTTACTTTTTATTTTTCTTTAATAAAATAATAACATTAACAGTCAAAAATGCTACACATTAAAAGAAATATAAAACAGAAGTCACTTATTTTTTTTTAAATATTCACAATCGATTAAAAAAGCAAGAAATCAAATATTTAACTAGAAGAACTACTTTCTGCACAATCTGGATTTGCGTCTTAAACATACCCGAGTCCGACTTAGTATTAGGGTCGGCATGAACATGGCAAAAAACGATTCACATTATTTACTACACTTGAATTAACTAAAACAATCCCCCATTTTTTCTAAAATAAAGCTAGTAGATAAAGACAGACACTGATTGTTTACTTTTCTTTAACTTACGAAATCTTGTCAAACATATTTTATAAAATCACAATAAAGCCATCGAAGAAAGATATTAGTCTGGTCAAATATGGGTAAAATGACATATCGGCTAATATTGATTTTTATCCAATAATATGTTTTTTGGTGGTGTCAGGACAGTTTTTACGGAAAAATATTTGTAAGCATAGGAATTTATATTTATTTTTAAGAATTTTTATGTAAAATCACTTAATAATCAGTTTAGTGATTAACGCCCTAAAATACGTTTGTATACCAAATTTTAACAAAATCGGCGATATATCCGGTTTGTAAATAATTGCCATATTAGAAATTAAATTAAAATAAAAATGTTTAATTAATTAGAGTCTACAATACAAATGCCCAAATATTCTACAAGGTTAGTTTTATATTGATAGTACAGGGATCTTTAAAACCGCTGCATATAAAGGGGATGATATAAATGTAGTTTTTCTTCGTTTGATAAAAATATTTACATTTTATTACGTTTTCTTACCTCAAAATGCGTGGTGTAGGTAGAGGCGTTGCTACGTTACTTTTTCAGCCTTAAACAATAATGTGTTTTTGCTTTTAAATATTTACTGATTATATGCTTGTCAAAGTAAATTAACAATGCAACATACAACAATAGTAAATATTTAACCGAGATCAAATACCTATGATGTTTATAATAAATAAACTAAAATAAAATTGTATATTGTGAATGTGTGAGAAGCGATATATTTTCGGACGATGGAGGAGTTTACAGGACGAGCCTTAGTCCAGCAGCTACCAAAAGTCTGAAATATGTTTTTCTACGAGTTGCATCTCGGTATAATAAGTTACTATGGTATCACATTGTCTGCAGTAGCCGATGGGTTTGAAATACGTCAATAGTAAATATTGATAGCATGGTAAGCATAAAAAGTAAGCATGGCCGGAAAGTACGTTGCTCAGCAAAGCAACGCCAAAACTAAAGAAATAATGCATTTTGAAGGTCGTTACTAGACCGGAAAATGGTATTTCTTACGGGTCGACGAAAACATTTACAGGGCGAGCCGTAGGCGGGTCCTGTAGTTTTGAGGAGACCCGTAAAAATTGCTTCGGTCGAGTATCGTACATAATTTTTTTAATTGACCGGAAAAAACTGTGTAAATTTCTAGTGTTATATTTAAACGGACAATAAGGACACTGCTTCAATTATTTCATCTGGATTTTCCATGCTGACTCCATTTTAAAATGATGCACTACAATATCTTTCAAATAACTGTCAAATAATAACAATTGAACTCTGACAATTCTTGTCATGCTAACAGGATTTTTGATATCAGGGACCGGAAAGTAAAAAAAGACCGGAAAGTAAACTAGGACCGGAAAGTAAACTAGGGAGAACTGAGGGTAAATTAGTCCTGTAAAAAGCATTTCCGCTTAAAAATTGAGTGGAAAATTCAATTTCCCGGTAGGCTATTTTCTAAAAAGTCAAGACATAGCGCCCACGACCACTTAATTTTTTGAGCAATCAATTTGTTTAAAAAACTATAATACTACATTATAATAAAATTGTTTTAATTCGGTAAACCGTAGGACCAGAGTCGGTTTCTATTCAGATTTTATACTAAACAGGGTGTCATAACTCTATATACTTATATACTTAAAATATCTTTTCCCCTGTACAAGATAAAAAAATAAACTTAAATTAAAAATTTTTGTTTGGATACAATCCTATTTAGTGACAGTGCCAGGTAATATACACAAGGTGTCTTAAAAACAAAATTTTTATGGTCAAGTGAGGTTTTTTAATGAAACACCCAGTATATTTTTAACACATCAGGAATCTGTATTAAATTCTTAATCAAAATTCACACTATATGTCAATTATTGCTGATTTTTGAGATATTTAGTTTATTTAAGACATTTATTTACTTAACCTAAAAAACCAGCCATAATTGACGTATTGCGGGTTTTTACGGCAATGAAGTAAATATGTGTCTAAAATAAACTTAATACCTAAATAAAATAAAAACAAGAACTCATATTATTCCAAAAAATTAGTAATGTACAAGGAGAGCATATTTTTCCGACTCTTGGTGGTTAACATTTAGAATCACATATCAACGAAATGCAGCAGTCCATACGCCACTGGATTGATCATCAGCAGTCGGAACTAGTAGTGACTCGCGTCCCTGACCTCGAACCGCCTAAAGTCGAGGGTTTTGTCGCAACCTTTTTTATTTATATAAATAAACCTTAATGGATATATTATATGCTTTTAAGCTACGTCATCAACCAGTATTTTTTTAAATGCAAAGGATCGTTGGCTTAAACATTTTTGGAAAAAGCCTTTTTATAGGATTTTTAACGATGGCAAGGCATATATTAAATACAAAAATGCGTATTTTTAGACATGAAATTTAGTGTTTTTTGAGTTTGCTGAAAAAAATTAAACTGTTCTAATTGACAAGTACCTTATACTTATACAATGTATATAAAATATAATCTTTTTAGTTAAGTTAATCTTTTAAAAACAAGTTTGTTACATATAAGTTGTTCTTTTTTTTAAAGAACAGTTAACATTAAAAATTATAAATTAAACATTTATTTTATGACTTTTTAATCTTAATAATAAAAATTTTACCATATTTAACCGCATTGCGCATTTTGCAAATTGAGGGTGTTATTTAATAAGTGTCCGATATTTCAGAGAGTGATTTTTCAAGTATTTTTAAGGTAAAAAGTTCCTATGAACGTGTGGTCTAAGATGCTTCGCTTTCAAGATACAGGGTGTCAAAGTTTTATTTTTATTTATGTTTTTTCTGCATAATTTCCTAAATAATGCCGATTTCGAACGAAAATTGGTACCTGGGGGTTTTTTGACATGAGAAATTTGAATTTGTTCTTAATTTAGCTCTTACTTGTAGAGGGCGCTAGCCACATGTATATTCTCACTTTCAAAGGCTCATGACTTTTGTACAACCCTGTATTTACATTTTTGTTAAAAGAAATGGATTCCTTAGTCATTTTTACGTAAAAAGGTACTCTTATTAGATGACGCTAGGAGCAACCGTTTTCGAAATATTTTAGTTTAAAATAATCGATGCATACGCTTAGTAATAAATATGCTAAGTAAAGACCGCCGAAAATGACGGTTTTATCAAGTAGCCTAGTCAATGCATTTTGTTTGTGTTGTCATGTAAAAATTCAGACATAATACAATTTTGACGTACTTTTGACGTACAGTTGAGTGGTAGGTAATAAATATTAGTGAGTTTTTTAAAATGGTAAATTTTACCAATACAGAACTAATAAAACAAAGCAAATCTCCAATGGGGCATTAAACAAATTTTAATTTATGATTAAAAACTAACAAGTTATGTAAATATTTTATAAAAATTGCAAACAAAACAGACAATTTGCATTCATCTCGTTAAAATTTCATAAATTGCAAATACAACAGCCAAAAGAAATTTTACACTGATTAATTTGTATAGCATTGTAATTGCTGTCATAAACCTACGTTATATTGTAATATAATTTGAATAATTTAAAATCATTAATTTAGATAATTGCTACATTTTGCGTACTTTAAAGCATCTGCTTACAATATATATTCACAGAGTGGCAATTTATATTTGAAAATCACATCCCGTGACTATTATTAGCATTTTAAAATGCTACAACTGGATATATTTTGACACTTGATTTATTGCTTAAGGGCTTAATTGCTGCTGCAAGCAATAAAATTGTGATAATTTAAATCAAGTTTTTAATTTTTCAATGAACGATATGTCTTCATAAGCACATTAATATCAAAATATTTGATGGTTTTGGTGCAATAAAATGCAATAAAAAATTAAGACTGTCATATAGTTGGAGTAATTAATAACTCATGTAATCGTTTTACACTGGTCTGCAACGAAATTTTCCCTTAAATAAAAATGCGATAAACATGCAGCATTAAGGATTTTAGGTAAACATCTGCTTTTAGTTTTTGCTCAAATTACAATTTTGTGTAAAAGCCCTTTTTATATTTGTTATAATTATGGATTTTTTGTGAGGTTCCTGCATAAATATTTCTTTATTCTGTACAGATTCTACTTGTTAGCACAAAAATACCTACTTCAAATTAGTAGAAATAGAAATAAATTAACCGACCTAGGGTGGTTTAAAATTAAAAACACCTCTCGAATATCTACCACAATTTACCTTCTTGTACAACTAGCCTAACAACAATATCTTATTTTTAATTAAAATAATCCTATTAAACAATTAGAACTCTTCAAATTAAAGGCTTAACTTCTGGGATCTAGATTAAAACAATGGCATTTTTAAATAAATATATAAAAATAAAAGACAATTATAGAAATAAAAAGTTGGAATTGTTAATCATTTATTCCAAGTAAAGAAAATGTTTTAACTTTACTCCCTATAAAGCCAGGTTATATTAAATTTATTATAAAGGTCATAAATAGAAATGCTACAGGTTTTAAGCATTTCAATATCTCAAAATATCCTCAAAAACTAGATGTGGGATATATTTTTTGATTAGATGTCTTCATTAAGAAGTATCAAATCTATAAAAATCGGGTAAAATAATTCAAAGGAGCTAAGATTTTTTTTGGAGACCAGTTATTTGACAATAGTCCCTGGTAGATAAAGTAATATTTATTCTAGTACGTAAGAAAAATAGAAAGGTGACTTAAAAATTGATCACGAAACTTAAGGCGGTAATCCTATATGATAAATAATGGTACAGCTTTAAATAGGTTTTTTTTTAATGTCAAAGGTTTTTAAGATACAATTTTTCTAGTTTAATTTGGTCCATGCTTTTTTAAAAATGGTTTCCTTAAGCAAAAAGCAATATGTCTCATATTGCGAGCATAGACTAAATTGATTCTGCTTCATCATTTTAGTAATGGCCTTACTGATTTTGTGACGGTTTACCTAAATTAAAAAATGTGTTAAAAAATTTAATTTTATTTTATTTTTGTTTTTTTGATTCAAATAGTTATTGCGTTTAATCTAAATTAGTAATAAAATTAAAGTCGTTAGTTTTTTTTTCTTCTTATTACATATACTCATTTTAAAAAATAAATTTAGGGTCATTTCCGGCTAAACCAAAAGTAACAAAAAACAATTGAATTTATGAAATATTGCATATTTAGATAATATACCTTCGTACCAAATTTTATTTTAATAATTTCAAAATAAAAAAGATGCAGGGACTAAAGACACTAGATATTTAAGGTATATTTTATTGGAAACTACCGAACCGATTTTAAAAAACTAAAGTTTATTACAGAAAGAATTTAAAACCCTGTAAGATAGGGTATTACTTGACCCCCTTTTTCATATAAACTGTTTGACACTTGTGATGGTGAGGAAAGGAGATTACCCTGGACAAGTAAATTTTAACACATTAACGTGTCTTCTTAAAAATTGACGTGTTTCAGAAGTGTACAAATACCGGAGTTATAGGGAGTGGCTCGTATATGTAGAGTGGCAATTTATAGTTAAAAATCACAACCCGTAACTATTATTTTGCTGTTAAACGAAGAAGCACCATATGTAAATAGGTTTATAGTATACACATACGGAGTTTTTCCGTTGAACAGCAGTATTACGATTGTAAATTGTTACAACTGAATAAATTTTGACACTTTACTTATTGCTTAGAGGCTAAATTGCTGTTGCAAGCAGTAAATATTTAGTAATTTCAATCGTGATTTCAATTTTTGAAACAACTATATATTTTTAGAGGCACATTAATATTAAAATATTTGATGCGTAAAATGCAATAAAAATTTTGAACTGTCATAGTAATTGTTTATTGTAGTGGGTAAGAAAATACATAGTAATTTAAAAATCATTACTGAGATTAAACGATAACCTAAACTGGCATAAACACATTACATCTATAGCCACGGTATCACACATCTTTAAAAAAGCTTAGATTTCTCTTTTGAGCAAAAAGTATTTTTCCCCTGCTAAGTTATACACTGTGTATGTATCCCAAAACCGACCCTCTCTGAAATATTGCTCTCATATCTGGGAAATGGCGCCCCCACAACGCTGAGCAATATTAATTTTATCGAAAGAAGAGCTGTTCGTCCTCTTTTGCCCATCGTCACGCTAGGAGATCTATCACTTTTTATAGGTACTTCCGCGGCTTCTGCTCCGAAGAACTATCCAGTATAATTTCCCCACTTGCAGCTCCTAATAGAGAATCTCGTAATGCCGCACGTATGCGTTTTAGTTTTAATCACCTTTTTAAAAAAGGTAATTTTAATTTACCAAAAAAAAAAAAAATACAGTTAGACGTAAATAATAAATATTATGCTTTGTGACTATCCATATTTACTACATATCGGGCGATTTGGCAATACTATCCAAGTGTCTTTGACCAATTATTATAAAAGGAAAAATGTTAAATTTGCTATGGGTTTATTAATTGGGTATTTGTTAAGTCATTATTCAAGGTATGTGAGCTCCAAATCTAAAAAAAAATTTATAGTCTAAAATCCGAACTTGACCCATCTGTTTACCGAATAAAAACTGCTTTATACTTAAGATAGTATTTAAAGAAAGGGTTCGCTATGGGGTTGCCTAAAAAAATTTGGTCAGTGTGACCAATTAAAAAAAAATAAGTTTAAAAATTTGGACTGACGCTGTATAATGTCAATTTTTATTGTTTTATTTTACATGACAGTACTAATATATAAAGTTTTTTTCTTGGTATACTCTGTATTATTTTAAAAAGGGATTGGTATTATGCAAGGTGTGAAAAAATTTAAAATTATTTTTTTAATTAGATATAGCGTTTACCATAATGTTTTAGGTAACTCTATGGCAAAACCTTTGTTTAAATATTATCTTTAATATAAAACAGTTTTTATTCGGTAAACAGAAGGGTAAAGGTTGCCTCCTATTCAGATCTCGTGCTACGTACCTTTTGTATTTTACAATTTTGAATCTGTAAAACTTTTAAATTTTTGGGATAAATATTTGAAGGTCACGTGCGATATGTCCTTATTGTCAATCCAACCTCTAATAAATTGTTATCGTTAAGGTAGGAATCCACAGTAAAAGTTTCTCGTGTGTCGTGAGTCAAAAAAACTTAAGTGTCACTGTTGAAATACTTCTTTTATTCGTAAAATATTTTTAAAATGTCATGTTGTAAAAGTCCATCTGTCTCCTCCGTGGCCTAGTGGACAGAGCTTTGATTTTCGAAGCCAGAGGTCGCCGGTTCGATTCCCAGCGGGGGAGACATATTTAGGTAGTAGTTATTTAAAAATAACGACCGCGGTGGCACTACCGCGTTGTCTAAAGGTGCTGTGAAATGCAACTGCATGTTTCAGTGCTTGGACAACGTTGACGGGAAAAACGATGGGTTAAACATCTAATGACCCGACACCCACGGTACTCTGGTATTTAGGCATAGACCTTCGTGAGATGTCAAAAAGATAAAAAAAAAATAAAAAATAAAGCAAATGTCTTATAAAGTAAAATTTGTATGACATTTTTATTTTATCGTAGATTTCTACCTTTAGATTTGTCAAAAAAAAAATCTTTTTCTAAAAGTGCTTGTTTAAAAAGGATATTAAATTTTATATTTAATAGTAAAATATGAAAATGTCTTTTTGCAATTAATTTATGTCTGATCATAAATACCTAGATGCAATATTAGGTGGGTATAGAAAAATCAAGTAAGCGCATAAACTCTTTAAAATGCTACATTTTAATTCCTCAAAATCCAAAAATCCTAAAATATACAGGGTGAGCTATTTAAAAACTCCAAATTTGGGTAATTTTCCGTTAAGTTAAGTTAAGTAGAAAGTAAAAAAATATGCATTTTTTCTTCTTTTCATACTTGGCTATATGTCTAATATTCTAGAAGTTAGGGTGGTCAAATAGATTAGTTGACACCCGATATGGTAATTCTAAAGTTTATGCTTAAAAGGTATTACCTTTACGAGTTTAAAATAAATAGGTATAAAATAAACAGACACACAAAAGGTTCACAAAAATTCGGGTAGCTTGTATTTGCATTTCCAAGAAAGTGGCCTGGTTAAATCAAATGGCAGCTTTAAAACACCTACAAGGATAAAACAAATGGTCAGACAACTCCTAAGCTGGCGTAAGCCGGAGAAAAATATCCCCTTTTGCAACTGACAGGTGTATCCGTTACTAATACGAACCATAAATTTTCGGGAGAGAAATAAAAAGACGTAAGGAATTTATGCAGGATGTTTTTAGATATTTGTCTTAAACACTTTTTGTGTCTTGTAAGAGGATTATTGCCCAGTTAAAATTTTTATATTTTTCAAACTTCTTCAAAAATCGAATTAAATATATTTTTTCTACGACCCTTTAAAAATGCTGCTTCGTGACGTCCGACTGATCTGAAATTTGGTACACAAAATCTTAATGACAATACAATATAATACATTTTTTATGATTATTTTGGTGAAAATTAAATTATGTAAATTATGTACAAAAAAATAATAAAAATAAGTACAAATGTATATCAAGAAAAAAAAGAAAAAAAGTGATTTACCTATCCGGAATCAAACTCGAA